>ML802610.1:149295-167500 GCA_009831015.1 Picea engelmannii | reverse complement strand
ATATATATATATATTAAAATTGGTAAACTACAAAATTATTAAAAACCTTAAAAATATATTAAAATAAAAAATTAAATAAAATAAAATTATTAAAAAAGTTGAAAAACTATCAATTTTAATAAAAAAAATATAAAAAAAAAAGGAGGAGGTCATGAGTGATGTGATCTGGGGTTTGAGATTGGTTGCAAGTCTTAGGGTTCAACAGTGAGCAGAATGGTAGTCAGAGGAGTAGACAAAACAGGGGAGGAGAATAAAGAAACCTGAGGCAAGATGCCTGAGCCCTCAAACCCAACTGTGGGGGGGAGGGAGCAACCCATGCAAACCAAAGACGTCATTGATCCCAAAAGTGATTATAGAAGACCTGCAGATGCAAGAATATAGGGACCAAATCAATACGCATGCCCTGATATGAAAATTTATGGGGTTATGGTCCACCGAAAAAATCTTGCACAGCTAGATCAAACATCATTGCAAACCAAATAGAGAGGTGGATATACACCTAGGATCAAAAGGATTTTTTACAACAGTATTCATAAATCTAGAATACAAAGACAAGTTGTTCGAAGGAGGTCCTTATTTTCATGCCTCAGTTGGACTATATATGAGACCCTGGAAGGAGAACTTCTCCCCGGAGAAGGAGACCTTTAAATGTGTTCCAAGTTGGCTCAAGCTCTACTCCCTACCATTGGACTATTGGCTCCCTTCCACCCTTGAAGCAATAGGAAATAAACTGGGAAAATTTGTCAATTCATTGGATGTGACTTTAAAAGGGAAGTACACCTCTTTCGCAAGAATTTGTATAGAGATGGATGTTTTAGGTGCACTACCAGAAGAAATATGTCTGGAATTTAGGGATGAGAAATGGATCCAAAGCATAGATTATGAAAAAATTCCTTTTAGATGCAGAAGATGTCATGAACACGGTCACCTGTTAACTAGAAAGATGAAACAAGAAAAAACAAAAAAAAAAAATAGGATGAGGAAGGATTTTTTCGGCCAAATTATAAAGGAAAAGGAAACCAAAGACAAAACAAAACCCCTACAAATAGTCACCCGGAAACAAAAAATAGCTTTGAAGGTCTGGGGAATCAAACCCAAGTTAGAGAAATGGGGAAGGACAGGCAAGGGGAAAGAAAGCAAGAGGATAAGGAGACAAATAAAACAATGGAGGAGCAAAACCTTTAGGAAACCGTAGGCAACGACAGAATTTCCACTCGCGAAGGTAGCCGAGACCCAAATACCCCAATGCATGAGGGGGATGGAGACTCTGAAATGACACCAAGTGAGGTTGGAACTGAGGATCCCAATCTCAAATACATTGTCTAAAGGGAAGGGATATATCTCTAGAATATATTAGAGAAGTGGAAAAAACAAGGGATGGATAACATACCGTCATAACAACTAGATCGCATTCAGTACCTCTTCCTAATGAGGGAGGAAGAAAAAGAAAGAGGAATAAAACGAATTCATGGAGAAATAGGGACCCTGGGTACCAAGGCAGGAGATAGTCAACAAAAACAATCTCCAAAGCAAGCAAAGAGGAAGAAGGGGAGGAAATCCAACAGTGTGGCCTTGCAGGAACTAAGAGCACTTCTGATTAACTCGAGTAATATCAAAAAGTTATTCCCTAACCCCCGCCCCCCCCAATGTTTAAAATGAAGGTTATCACTTGGAATATAAGAGGCCTAAACAACCCCAGGAAACAGAGAATTCTAAAAAATAAACTCAAAGCGGAAAATCGAGACATTTGTTTTATTCAAGAAACCAAATGTCCCTCGGAAAAGATGGTACAAATAAGGCAAATTGGAATATCTATAATGTTTTGAATATAGATAGTCAAAATGTTGTTGGAGGCATACTCACCCTTTGGAACCCACAAAAGGTATAATTGCTCTCGACATAAGCTACTAAGCATTATCTATCTGTAATCATGCAAGTGATAGCGAGTCCAGAGAGGGTTATGTGCACTAAGGTTTATGGCCCTCAACTACTAGAAGATAAAAAACAAATGATTTTAGACCTAGAAAAGTTAAGGGATCCAAATCGGGACCCTCACTAGATTTTAGTGGGTGATTTCAATATAATCACCACTTTGGATGAAAAGAAAGGAGGTATAAGAAGACTGGACAGAGATGTAGAGGCTTTCTCAGCCTTCATAGAAAAAACCAGGCTAGTTGATACCAAAACTAGTAATGGTCAGTTCACCTAGAACAACAAAAGAATCCTTCATCGACAAAAAGCTTTGATATTAGATAGGTTCTATATCTCATAATCAATATTCGTGAAAGGTATAATAATCGAAGTTAGAATTCTTCCTTGTGGGGGCTCGGACCATTGGCATTTTCTATTGGAGGCAAACTTCCAGGTAACCCCAAAAAATAGACCGTTCCAGTTCGAAAGTTTATGGATCAAGCACCCAACTTTCAAGGAGAACATCAAGAACTGGTGGAAAGAGAACATCCAAGAATAGGGAACAAAAATGTTTAAACTTCAAAAAAGGATAAAATACATAAAATAAAAACTCAAGCATTGGAATAAAGAAGTCTTTGGGAATATTGACCAGGCTAAAAAAGATCTAGAAGATAAAATTGGCCAGCTCCAAGAACAATGTATCCAAGAAGGCTATAATGAGGAGAGTAAAAACGAGGAGAACCATTTGAGTCGGAAGTGGGAGACTAGATGTAAACAAGAGGATATCATGTGGAGACAGAAATCCAGAGTGCGGTGGTTAAAGTAAGGAGAAAAAAATACAAAGTTCTTCCACAGTTCGACCTTAGCGAGAATAACTCATAATAAAATCTTGAAGATTCGTGACTAGGAAGGGATAGAGAAAGAATACCACCTGGACATTGAAAATACTCTTGTCAATCATTTTCAGAATATAGTAAGAGAACCCAACTTGGACAGATCTGAAGCAATCCATAGGATCTTAAGGCATATACCCAGAGTGGTTACAGTGGATCATAACTTGAATCTAAATAAACCTATCTCTCCTGAAGGCCAAATGGAAAGGCCCCAGGCCCTAATGGTTTTATGGCAGACTTCTTCAAATATTGATGGGATGTGGTTAAATATGATATTTATGACATAGTGGAAGACTCAACATGCTCAACATCAATCCTAAAAGACTTGAACTCCATTTTGATCACCTTGATACCCAAAGAAAATGAGGCAAGGACTCCGGACAGGTTCATACCAATCACCCTTTGCAATGTGGTGTACAAGATTATATCAAAAGTTATCACTAATAGACTGAAGCCCCTACTCCCCATTATGATTTCAAAGGAACAGACAGGCTTTGTAGAGGGAAGGAAAATAATGGATAACATCATTCTAGCCCATGAAATAATTCATACTCTGAAAAGTAGGAGAAAATTCAATATGATAATTCAACTCAACTTTTCCAAAGCATATGACAAACTAAGATGGAACTATATGGAAAAATAATTGGAAGCCTTTGGCTTTGACAAGCACTAGATCAAGTGGGTAATAACCTTGGTGTCTACGACTAGTTTCTCACTATTGGTCAACGGAGCCCCAGCAAAACCATTTTACCCTTCCTGGGGCCTCAGACAAGGAGATATGTTGTCACCCTTCATTTTTATCATTATGATGGAAGGGTTAAGTAGAACCATAAAAGCTGCAATGGAAGAAGGAACTATAAAAGGACTCAGATTGTATGAAGAGTTCCCTACCACAACTCATCAACAGTTTGTGGATGACACAATGTTGCATGGAATTCCCACTGTCAAGGAAGCTAGAGCCTACAAGAAGATCGTATCTGATTTTGAAGAAGCCTCAGGGATAGAAATAAACCACTCAAAATCTATGATTTATCTCTTCAACACCAATATTGGTGTTCAAAGGAATCTCTCCAACATCATGGGGTTTGAGAGGAAAACCCTGCCCAATAGATATCTGGGTGTGCCCCTAACGAACAAGGAAAGTAAATAAACTACCTGGGAAGGGATCCTCACCAATCTGTAAGAGAGAGTAAAACGATGGACCTACAGAACCCTTAATTTAGTTGGACATTCAATTCTAACAAAGGTAATCTTACAAGCGATCCTAACATATTTAATGTCAGTCTCCCCATCCCCAAAATGTATTTTATAGAAAATCAGAACAATCCAAAGAAATTTCTTATGGAGAGGTGCAGAGGATAAAAAGAAATGGGCCCTAGTGGCCTACAAGAAAATGTGTTGGCCAAAGAGAAAAGGGGGTCTTGGTCTACAAGACCCACAAGTAACAAATGAAGCCTGCGGAGCAAAAATGTGGTGGATATTGGTTAAATACAGCTTGACATCATGGGCTAGCCTATGGAAAGAAAAATATGCTCCAGGTATCAATCCTCATGAGCTAATCAGGTTCACAGGCACATGAGAAGGATCGGCCATCTAGACCTTAGCGTGGAGGAATAAAAATTGGATCCAAGATCACAGTTTTTGGGAAATAAGGAATGGACAAACAACGAGATTTTGGGAAGATGCGTGGAAACAAGAACCCAAGATGGAAAACCAAGACAGGGACAAGATAAAAAAAGAGATGTTGGGGCAAGGTAAAGTAAGATTTTGTCAGTATTGGAAACAAAGGGAGGAGATACCAAAATGGAGAATATGGGACAGTTTCCAAAATCAAGACAGCACTCAGAATGCGTAACTGGTCAAGGAGATAGAGGAGGAGGTGGGTAAAAGGAAGATCTGGTTCTCGGTTAAAGATAGCTTAACATCGTGGGCTAGCATGTGGAAAGAAAAATATGCTCCAAGTATCAATCCTCGTGAGCTAATCAGGTTCACATGCACATGAGAAGGATCATCCATCTGGACCTTAGTGTGGAGGAATAAAAAGTGGATCCAAGATCACAGTTTCTGGGAAATAAGGAATGGACAAACAACAAGATTTTGGGAAGATGCATGGAAACAAGAACCCAAGATGGAAAACCAAGATAGGGACAGGATAAAACAAGAGATGTTGGGGCAAGGTAAAGTAAGAGTTTGTCAGTATTAGAAACAAGGGGAGGAGATACCAAAATGGAAAATATGGGACAATTTCCAAAATTAAGACAGCACTCAGGACTCGTAATTGGTCAAGAAGATAGAGGAGGAGGTGGGTAAAAGGAAGATCTAGTTCTCGGAGGAGGAAGACCAACTGAGATGGGGGAGGACAGAGGGTGGAGAATTCTCTTTGAAAGAATCCAGACAATATATAGTAGTCCAAGCCTAGCGAGACATGGAACCTCATTGGGAATGACTTTGGAGTTACTCTCAATGGACAAAGATAAAAATATTTAAATGGTTGGTTCTACATAAGAAAATATTGACCTGGGAAAAGCCTGTAAAAAGAGGCTTCCATGAACCCTCAATATGTCATCTCTATGAAGGCCAAGTGATCCAGATTTTATGAGAAGAACGAAATGAATACAGATTGTTAACAAGTGCTTAACACAAAATAACAGAGATACAGTAAAACTGGTTTTCTAGTCAATAATGAAATAAGCTGAAACTGTAAAATGCAGCGGAAACAAGCTTGCTGGAATGGTGGTGGCTTATCTCTGAGAAGAGATGTGACGGCAGTGCGCATTTGCAAGAAGAAGGTTACAATGAGGCTTTGAAGGCCTTTTTACAATAAGAAAGAATTCCAAAAACCCTCGACATCCAAAAACCTAACCCTAGGAGATGAAGCGCCAAAAGTCATGTGGGCCCCGTTTGGGTAAGCTAGTACATCAACTTCCCGGGGTCGTAACTTTTGCATACGATATTCGTTTTAGGCATGTGATAGCCCGTTGGAAAGGTATCATCGAGGAGATTCATTTTGGGGGCTCAATCATGCCTTTGTCTATAATTAAGGAGCTTTATACCGAAAAACCTTCATTTAGGCCCTCAAAATGGCCCCGGAAGTAAAAACTGCTAAAAATAGTAAATTGCCAAAAATGTCAGAAAATTGTTTTGAGCCAGTTGGAAAAGGTGGGTGGCTACCGATATCCATATAGATAAATCCTACCTCCTTAGGAAGCAATGGTCTCCATTGCGTTGAGGTCCCCCATTAGATGAGGAAATTTCTGCTAAATTTGGCCCCGGGTGAGCCACTTGCCTTGGTGCAGGAGTTGCCCTGCTTTGACGACTCGATAAAGTTGGATCCTTTGTTGTTGAGTGCCCTTGATCATTCTATCAACAATATGATCATTGGATGCCTGTTGTATGTAGTCGGGGTTGAGCTATGTTGGTGTCAGTTGTTCTGCTACTTCCGAGATGTCCAATAATGGTGGGAAATAAGGGCGAAGGAGATCCACGTTGAACACTAGGTGCAGGCCAAGGAAAGGAGGAATGTTGAGCTCAAAAGAATTATCCCCCATGGCCTTGGTGATAGTGTGCATTCCATAATGGAGTGGGAGAATCTTTCGATGGGGTCTTGTAAGGCGTTCTTTCTGCAAGTGCAACCAAACTTTGTCGCCCACCTGAAACTTATGCGGCACCCGATGTTGATCATGGCGTTGTTTGTACTTGTCATTAGACTTCTATAGGATATCCTGAACCTGTTGGCGGATGTGCTATATCCGCTCAATGAACCGGGTGGATTTTTCAGCTTCATTTGGAGCAGGAGATGAGTCAGTCGAGGTGACCGCAAGGGGAAGTGCAACATCTATGGGACCCAATGGTTGGAATCCCAACCCCACTTGAAATGGGTTGTGGTCGGTTGAGCTATGCAAGGCTCAGTTGTATCTATGCTAGACATAGGGAAGGCTCTCATCCCATGTGCGAGGATTCTTTGAATTATACATGCGAAGGATATGCACAATCATTCAATTTACAACCTCAGTTTGGCCATCTGTCTGGGGGTGGAAGGACATGGATTTGGTGAGCTTGGTGTCCAGCAGTGACAAGAGGCTCGACCAGAATGTGCTGAGAAATCAACTATCCCGATCTAAGATAATGGTTTGTGGGATTCCAAAATGTACCCAGACTCGTTCAAAGAAGAGCTTGGCAGTGACCTCTGCTATGATGCTCTTCTTGCAGACAACCAGAATCGCCATCTTAGAAAAGAGATCAACAACCACAAAAACACAGTCATTTCCCCACTTGGTGGATGGGAGACCCAACATGTAGTCCATTGAGATGGATTCCCATGGCTTGTCAGGAGTAGGAAGAGGGGTATACAGGCCCTGTTTCTTAGTGGTCAGTTTGGCAATAGCGCAGGCAGTGCAGGACCTGATATACTTGTCGACATCCTGTCGAAGTTTCGGCCACTAGAAATGTTTATGTAGCATCACCACTATCTTTTCGACGCCAAAGTGTCTTGCCACCCAACTGTAGTGGGCTTCCCAGATCAGCTTCGCTCGCTCACTTGATGGAACACAGATATGGCCCAGACGACACAACAACCCATCCTGAAGATGGAAATTATCGACAACTTCATTTGCACACAACATTTGGTAGGTGGTGGTGAAGTCAGGGTTTGTCTCATAGAGTTGGGGCCATCCATATGTCTCATGGCTGCAAGAGTCTAGCACCGTGGTGAGTGTCGCGACTGGCGGTCTGCTGAGGCAACTAGTGACGCGATTGGTGCTTCCTATTTTATACTTGATGTTGAGGTGGAATTGCTGCAAGTATGTGGACCATTTTTTATGGCGGTCATTATGCAGTTTTCCCTGTGTCTGCATGAACTGCAGTGGCTTATGATTAGTGTGGATGACTATCTCATTCCCAAGAATGTAATGTCTCCACTGGAGGCATGATTGCACAATGGAGTACATTTCTTTTTCGTAAGTAGGGTACTTACGGACAGTATCTGACAGTGTCTCACTATGATAGGCCACAGGGTGGTCGTGCTGAGTGAGAACGGCGCCCACAGCATAGTCTGAAGCATTTGTCTCGATATCAAAGGGATTCTGCAGGTCTGGTAGTGAAAGTATTGGGGCTGAGCACAAGCACTGCTTCAAATCATCGAACGCTTGTTGTTGGGACCGGCCCCACGCAAATTTTTCCTTACCACCACCCCTGTTTATTTGGTTGAGTGCCCATGCAATATGGGAGAAACCTAACACGAACCTACGGTAGAAATTAGAAAGTCCCAAGAAGCTCTGAAGCTCAGTGAGTGTTGTTGGGGCTGGCCAGTCATGGATGACTTGAATCTTGGCTGGATCCACATGTACGCCATCTTGATCAATGATGTATCCCAGGTAATCGACCATGTCCATGCCAAAGGAGCATTTTTCCAGGTTGGCATATAGCTTGTGCTGCCGCAGGGTGTGCAGAACCTGTTGAATTTGCTGCAAGTGTTCGGCCCAAGTCTTGCTGTAAATTAGAATGTCATCTAGATACACCACTACAAAAGTATTGGTGAATGGTTGCAGGATATCGTCCATCATCCTCATGAAAGTGGTTGGAGCATTTGTCAAGCCAAAGGGCATGACCAACCATTCAAAAAGTCCTTCCTTTGACTTGAAGGCGGTCTTCCATACATCTATCTGTTCTATCGGGACCTGGTGGTAGCCAGACTTCAGATCAATCTTACTGAAGTATTTAGCCACCGTGAGTTGAACAAGGAGGTCATCGATTCAGGGAATCGGTTACCAGTTTCTGACAGTGATTTTATTCAGAGCCCGGTAATCAATACAGAGTCGCCAGGTTCCATCTTTTTTCTGTACCAGCACGATTGGGCTCCCGCAAGGTGATGATTTGGGGCGGATGTGCCCCTTGTGGAGTAGTTCTTGGATATTTGGCTTGATCTCCTAATTCTCTAATAAAGAGAGATGATAGACTGGCCCATTGGGCAGCGGTGCACCGAGGGTCAGATCGATGGGGTGCTTGACCTGGCAGTGCAAAGGTACCCCTGTAGGTGAGGAGAAGATATTTGAGTATTCTTCCACGACCTTATCTACTTGCTTCTGCTGTGTGGAGAGTTCGGCCGCAGAGACCCTGGATGTGGTTGTGATCTTTCGCTTATTATGAGAGTGAATCACGAAGAAAACAAACTTCCCCATCTGAGAGATGACCTTCCTGCATTTCTTAGCAGAGATCAAGGAAATAGCACTAGGTGGGACTGCCTCGGGTATCCTATACAATTTCCTGTTCAAAGTAATAATAACACTATGAGGCCTAGACTCATATACAACATGATGTTTCCATAAATAAGGTTGGCCCAAAAGAACATCACAAACTTTGAGAGGAGCAACATCACACAATACCTCATCTTTGAAGGGCTTGATGTCGTACGATAGTCGGCACTGTTGGTTGACGCAGAGATCGCTTCCTTGGTGGAGCCATCTAATGGTGTAGGGTTGTGGGTGCAGCGTTGTTGGCAGGGCCAGCTGCTTGATGACCTCTGCTGAGATGAGGTTCTTCTGGCTACCACTATCAATTATGAAGTGTAGCGGGGTGTCTTTTACCCACATCTGTGAATCGAAGAGGCGCTCTTCTTCTTCTGGCTCGTCTGGTTCACTAGGCTGGAGCTTGGTGGTAGCAATGGTGGCACTGGGTTCCGCATCAATGATCTGTCTTCCCCTTTCTGGTTCTATCTCAGAGTCAGAATCTACATCTGATTCAGAGGCTTTCACTTCAGCCACCAGCGACTGCTTTGAGCGGCAGTTAGCAGTGTTATGCCAAGGGCTCTTATGGAAGTTGCACCATTTCCCGGTATCTTTCTTTGTCTTTCCGGTGTCCTTCTTTGTTTGCAGCTTGTACTAGTTGTATTGATACTGTCCATATTTGCTCTGTCCTTTGTTCAGTGGGTTTGGGCCGCCCTTTCCTGGCTTTTGTTGTGAGGGGTTCCCAGACCCAAATTGCCGCGTCTTTTGTTTGAGCTTCTGCTCGATTTTGACGGCATATCGGTAGGTCACGCCCAAGGATGAGATGTCCAGAAATTCCATTTCGGTCTGGATGTATCTATGCAGAACACCGTGATGCTTGAGCACCAGATGTCACTCTGAATCTTTGATACCCAACTTGGTGCGCAAGTTATGGAAGATATTTGTGAAATCTGGCACTGCTTGGTTTCTTTCTTGCTGCAGTGTGGTCCATTTGGTATACAGATCATCATAACTTCTGACATGGTAGTATTGTTCCTTAATAGCATCCCTAAAGGATTCCCAGGTGGTCGTGACTAAAAATAATGAGGTTTCCTCTGTTTCCTTTTGCTCACAGAAAGTTTCCCACCAATATTTGACATGGGGAACCGCTTTGAGGAGCGCAAAAGTAATCTTTTCTCTATTCGAAAATTTATGAACAGAAAAATACCCTTCTAGTAGATTCAACCAGTTGTCTACAACATCTGCGTCTATCTGACCTTCAAATATAGGAATATCAAAGTTTATTTGTACCTTGAAGGGGGCGGCGCCTCCGTTCGAAGAAGATGTGTCGCCTGTTGGTAGTCGTCGAAGGATTTGCGTGAAACTATCCATCATCTCATTCCTCTGTTGCATGAGGGCTTCCTCAATCAATAGTTTGAAAGGATCTCCTGTCCTGTCATATTTATTTTCTCCTGCCATGGGAGGTCACTTGGGCGTGCTAGAGCTTTCGTCCTCAAGAGAAACAAGCTCGAGACCCAACTCTTTGTACTCCGACCTCGTTGGGGACATGCATTAAGATGACAAGGAGCAGACCGCTCTGATACCACTGATCCATATTTTAAGAGAAGAACGAAATGAATATAGATTGTTAACAGGCTCTTAACACAAAATATCAGAGATACAGTAAAACTAGTTTTCTATTCAATAACGAAATAAGCTGAAACTGTAAAATGCAGTGGAAACAAGCTTGCTAGAATGGTGGCGGCTTATCTCTGAGAAGAGATGTGATGGTAGTGCACATTCACAAGAAGAAGGTTACAGTGAGGCTCTGAAGGCCTTTTTACAATAATCAAGAATGCCAAAAACCCTCGACATCCAAAAACCTAACCCTAGGAGATGAAGCGCCAAAAGTCATGTGGGCCCCGTTTGGGTAAGCTAGTACATCAACTTCCCGAGGTCGTAACTTTTGCATACGATCTCCGTTTTAGGCGTGTGATAGCCCATTGGAAAGGTATCGTCGAGGAGATTCATTTTTGGGGCTCAATTAAACCTTAATTTATCATTGAGGAGATTGATACTGAAAAACCTTCATTTAGGCCCTCAAAATGGCCCCGGAAGTAAAAACTGCTAAAAATAGTAAATTGCCAAAAATGTCAGAAAACTGTTTTGAGCCGGTTGGAAAAGGTGGGTGGCCACTGATATCCATCTGGATCACTAGGAGGAAACAACAGACCACCTTATGGATGAATGCACCTACGCAACTGAGATATGGGACTAGGTAGCAATGGGATTTCACCAAACTGATAGGGTAAAGGGAGATATTATAGCTACTTTAAAGAATTGGAAGGCACTCTATAGTGAAAATGAAGTGGTTAACCTAATTTGGGGGTTAACTCCCAAAATGGTCATCTCGGAAATCTGGAAAGAAAGAAATAGAAGACTCTTTAGGAATGAAATTTACCCGACCTCTAAGATCGTGGACACTATCAAAACACAATTAAGGGAGACAGTGCAAAGCAGGAAATTTACGTGCCAAAAAAAGACGATGTCTCCCCATGACCTTTGAATCCTTCTCTAGTTACAATTGAAAGAATGGAGCCTTAACTTACCTTCCCTTCATGCCCCACGTATTCTCAATGATGTCAAGACCTGGTCCAAACCTCAAATAAGATTCTTGAAATTGAATTTCAATGGCGCATCCAAAGCCAACCCCGGAAAGGCCGGAGTGGGGGGAATGTTCAGAGATAGCGGGGGGAATATTATTCACCTGTATTCAGCTAGCATTGGAAGCACCATAAACAATGCAGCTAAGTTCGGAGCTTTGGAACAGGGTCTAGATATTATGATTAGAGAAGGCCTAACAAGTGTCATAGTCGAGGGAGACTCGGCTCTAGTGATCAACACAGCAAAAAAACTCCAGTGTGGAACCAGAGTTGGCAAGATGATAAGACACTGGTGTCTGGCACAAACTCTACAACGAATTCTGAAGCACTTAAAAACCATTTTCATGATATAATTTAGATGGATACGTAGATCAAAAAATGTATTGGCGGACAGATTAGTAAACGAGGGAGCGACTCTGGGGGACGGTCTATTGGACGAGGCATGGATCAGAATGCCAAGGATCGAACTCAAATCAGATTGTGAACACTTGGAGAATATAGATCATAGTGGCAGATTCAATACTGACAGTCACATCGGGGATTACACAAGGCAGTCATACTCGGCATGGGACCTAGGCAAAGTATGACTATCCTAACACTTGGCCCTCAAATCTCATGATGAGAGTAAACAAGATCGAGAAGGGAAGGAAGGTGGATGTACAAACCAATAGCATGGATATAGAGGCCAGATCGAGAGATAGCTTGGGTAGTATTAATGGTAATCATGAGAAGAGAAGGACATGAGCGATGGAGGATAACACTACGTGGATCTCGACCCCTAGGACAAGGTACGAAACTAGAAAGGCAGATTGCAGATATGGCAGGAAATGTTACGATCATTTGAGATATAAGGAGAGCATAATGGAAAGAAATGCATCATTGACACATCAGTGTAATTGTATTCTCCACCTCACGGAGTGATTAGTAGGAGGTACGAGTACCCCAGGGCGAAATAGTTATAACCGTAGTAACCGCAGGTAGGCCCAAAACTTACTTCGTTTAGTCCCCCACAATAGTAATAGTTCCAAGATCAGCTTGGATCAAGGGAAAGGCAATGAGGGGATCGAGAAGAGAGTTAGTAATAAAACACCAGGAAAGAATAAGGTCATGGCACGCTTAAAACACACCATAAGGAAAGGTAAACCCCTCTGGGAGGGTAAGCCAGAAATCTCGACGAAACTTATGAGGATTGAGAATGTTGCAAGGTAAGGAGCAAGAATGTACCAAACCTCAGTCCCACAGAAGGGGAAAGAAGTGGTAGAAATCTGGGAGGAGGAGATAAAAGTGGAGTGAGGCAACAAGGAGATGGATAATATATCCCATGAGGTAGACTGGATTAAAGACAGGGGGGTCACCCACACCAGGGAGACACTCTTCCACAAAACTCTGGAGATGGCATGGATCACTAAGATGCTAATTGGAAAGGTGAAGGCAGACAGAGATGAGGCCCACAAGCAGGAATAGCTGGAGATGAAGTCCTTGCTGTAAGACATTCAGCGTCGAGTGAGCGGGTTGGAGACCATGTTCAAAATGTTGGTGGACATAGAAAAAAAACAACATAGCAAACTAGAGAGGCTCACAGCCCAATTCCACTTGTAACTAAGGTTTGTCCATCATTTGGACATAACACTAGTAGACGACAGTGGCGCGCCAGCCCAAATACGCAAGACCAGGACTACCTCCCCCAAAGAGGATAGCAAAGATCAGGCAGGCGGAATGATGGAACATCCTCAGGTTCTCTAGTTATGAAGTCTTACCAGTTTTCTTATATTTTCCAAGTACATGCAACTAAGCCAGGAGTTATTAGGAAGGATGTCAGTCTATAGCTTGTTTTGTTAGTCTTGTTTTGTTATAAGTATTAGTCTTTGAAAGCAACTGTAGTTGGTTTTGTTATTCTTGTTTTGTTATAAGTGTTAGTCTTTTGAAAGCAACAGTAAAACTTGGATTGGATAGGGATGGTCTGGTTTCCTTTTTGGCAGACTAGTACACCAACCTTATAGTCTTTAGTCTAGGATAAGACAGTATGGTGTTTAGTTGTTCTGGTTTCCTCCTAACAGAACATCAACACCCCCTTTTTTGTACATTATTCACAGAAGTAATTTAATTCCCTTACTGATTTACAAAAAAAAAAAACAATCTTAAAAAAACACATTTATTTATATTATACATATAATTATATAATATATATATATATATATACACACACAATGTGGGGCGATGCCAGGCATCGCCCCAACCCTCGACGCAACAAGGGCGAGGTCTCGTGGGACGTGTCAGTTGTCTTCCAGCTAGAGGGTCGTGGGGGAAATGTCGGGAATCACCCACCATGGTTTATATATATATATATATATATATATATATATATATATATATATATATGGGATTATATACATAAAAAAATTATTATTTTTTTAGTTTTTAATTAAAGTGTGTATTTTAATTTTTTTTTATTATAAATTTTTAGTTTATGGAGTTTTAACATTTTTTTAATATGTTTTTAATTTTAGATTTTTTTGGGGGGTATTTTTTTTGTTTTTTTTCTCTCTTTTTTTTGTCCCTTATGTTTTAAGGGATTTTTTATTATTCATTTTTACTAAAAAATATTTTTTTTTCTTAAAATTATTGTTTTCCAGTGGAAATTTTAATTTTTTTTCAGTTTTTTTTACACCTTTTTTTAATGTTTTTTTTTTCAAATTTGGGTTTTGAATATATATTTTTAAATGCATTATTTTCTTACATTATGTATTATCTTGTGCTTGGGTGATAAACTAAGATTTTAAAAGTAAGCATTTAAAGGTTGATTTTATGATTGTGTTTACAGTAATGATGATTTTGTTTACCACTTTAAAAAAATGTGTCATTTTAATACCCCAATTTCAAAATGGGTGCTACTAGTCGCAGTACTTTTCAATTTGATGGTTGATTTTGAGGTTTTGGTTTTAATGGTACCAACTACTAAAAGTATGTTTTCAAAATATCTCAAAATATCTCTAATTTTAACGTTTTGAAAAATATATTTTGCTTTATGTAACATCATTTTTTATTTAGGTGTTGATTTTAAGGTTTTTTTGAGCTATTGTATGAGTTTTGAAGGCCATCCCTGAAAAATGTTGTAATTTTCACTCTGTTTGAAAAAATGGTGCTACCGGTAGCACCACTTTTCGATTTAGGGGTTGATTTTCATGTTTTATTTTGCAAAAATATGGGTTTTTTGGGAAAGAGTTATCATTTTGAGGTCACAGTTCTCCTTAAGTTGGTAACTTTGTTAAAAGAGTTTGGTCATTGCCTTCTCCTTCTTGTGACTGCAAATAACTAATGCTACATCTTTCTGAAGATTAGTGCAGTTAATATTCCCTTCCGATTATAATGTGCTCTCCACTAGTTCCTCACCATCCAATGATATTAATGATTTCTTCTTCTTCTTTTCAAAATATTTGGGGCACTTCTCAGGGTGAAATTTCCAACAATTCTCCTCAGTGTGTCCCTTTCGATCACATCCTTTACATTGTTGGATGGAAAGTGTTTCTTTTTATGTTGTTGCCACAAACTTCTTATCATTCCACTTCTTTTTATTTTTCCTCTTCCTTTGATGCTCGTGTGGTTCTACTTGCTTGTGATAATTTTTGTGTTGCTTCCGCTTGTCTCCCTCAAGGTATTGTTCTTGAATATTGGCCTCATCAATTGTCTTCAGTCTAAATAACATCAATTGCCTATGAATATGAGGCAACAATGCCCCAAAATACTTGACCAAATTGTCTGGACTTTTGAGAGGGACTCCCATTTGAATTTCTCTCTTCCTGAACTATGTCGTAAACTCTTGCACTAATTATCCTTGTCTCTGCCTAAAGTTATGTCATACTGTTTGTTGGTGTTCCTCATATCCTATTGGATAAAATTGATATTTGATCATGTTCTTGAACACTTCCCAATCATTCATCAGTGGCTCATTTCCTATTTCTTTGCTTATTGCATCACTCTCCCACCATGTCAAAGCATGGCCTTCAATATTCAACTGAGCAAAAGCAATATTTTGTTTTTTAGTTACTTCATGCACGCAAGTACACTTCCATATATTGTAGCCATTGCCTCAGCATGATAGCATCCACTTCCTTGGCATGTGGCTTGATTTCCACCTTGGCCTCCACACGAAAAGGTACATGTGTTTTTTTGTAGTTACACTCTCCCATCTTTGGCTCAGTCTTATGCTTTGTCTCTTGTTTATTTTCTTCCTTCTTGGGGCCTTCATTCCCATCATTTGTTGATGGTGTTTCCTTGCTCTTCACTTCCAATAATTGTGACACCATTCATGTCAATGTGGCCAATATCTGCTCAAATCGATCCAATATGTCCCTGGCATCTTCTTCCTCTTCTCCTTCATAATGTTCTCCTGACATTCTTGATGTTCTACTTCGCTCTAGCCCTAGAAACAACTCTTGTCCATTCCTTTTGTAATCACTGCGGGTACTTACCATACAGGTCTCACTAAATTCATTTGAACTTCTGATCTGATACCATCTAATCCGTAAACAGAAGGTTTATATCCTGTCAATCTCACCAAAATGAAATTCTTTGTTAAACAATTATAATCTTGGCTTCTTGGATAATGGGAAAATTATCGACCAATCAAGCCACAAGTCGAGACGGAAAGGAGGTCGGAAGGAATACAAGTTAATTCATAAATAAATGAGTTATAAAGATGCGGCAAGTTGGGTCGGAGTTGAAACAAATCGGCCAAAGTCGAGTCAACCAAGAGTCGAGTCGACCAAGTTTAATTAGACTAAATTTGGGTCGACCAAGAAGACAAATAGACCATAAATGGACCCATTCGAACCGTGGGTAGATTCCATCGACTAGAAATTATTGTCGGTCGAATAGGGAAGGTAAATCAACCAAGTAAAAGCCTAGTCAGAGATGGGTCGACTCGTGATGAAAGTAAATAAATAAAAGGGAAGATTTGGCGGCCAATAGTGAAGAGAAAAATATGGTAAGTCGAATTTAGCAACCGATAACCAAGTAGAAAGTCTACAGACGAATTTGATAGCCTGGGGCGTATTAAAATGTTCAAAGAATGGTTTTGGCAATTAACTATGTGGGAGAAACATTTTATAGTGATTTTTGGTGACCCACGGCACACAAAAACATAGGGAATTCAATTTTAGTATTCACCGACAAAGAAAAACATGAGTAAGTCGATTTTAAATATTCATCGACAAAGAAAAAATGTATGGGAGAAATCAACAGTTGGATGAATTGAAAAAACATGTAGATGGTCTATGGATAACTAATATATGCCCAGGAAACCCAAGCATTCGATATATAGGTCATCTATGATTTATGGGCAATGAAAAAACACCCTAGCAAGTCGAGAAAGTTCTCGACGATTCAAAACGAAATAAGAAACTTCTAAAACAAATAGCAACGGCTCAGAACAGAGGTTCGCCAATTTGCAAATTCAAAATCAATGTATGGGTAAGATTAAAGAGTCTTTATATTGGTTTACTGACCCATGGGAACTATATGAACATAAAACGAACTCAATCCAAATGACACGCAGTTCTCATCACTAAAACATACACAGTAAACCATTAAGTTATTGTGCACACTAATTACCATTCATAGACAAATATAAACCATGTTAATCATCACACATAAACTCAAGATTTACCCTAGAAACCCAAACGAGAAAACCAACATTCTTTTGTCTTCAACAAAGCTCTTTTATTCAACAATGGGAAAGTTACAGGCTCTCTAGTACATATTTATGCTCCTCATTGGCATATGGTCAGCCTCTCTACATCATTCACAGCCAAAGAACCCATTTTCCATTGTGGGGAAAAATAATATAGCAGACTACGTCGACTGAGAGGTTAGATGAAATTTCATGCATCCCCGACAATTCAACTTCTCTTCAGTCTATTGCTCCTTCTATTCTTATTTGTTTGTCTTTTCTCCCAAGTGGAAAGGGTCTGAAGTCTCATGATGTATTTACAATATGTTGCATGACTTTACATCTATTACATACAAAATGGACATCAATCGTGATGGCTTGGGGCCCTTCACACCAACAAGTCGATCTCCTTCTTCATCCATAGCCTTAAACTTTTCCTATGTTGTTCATCTTTGAGCTTGTGTCGATATCCATTTGTTCTTCTCAGATCTAATTCAGATCACATGGATATCCCCATATGTGTGATTGTTGTGGGGTTTTTCTACCCTACGGACTAGCAAGTTAGGGCTTTAAACTTGCATGCAGATCATGACCCTTCAAGAATAACTTTTAACCTCCTACCCAAACCTATAACCCTTTTTCTCAGGCAAACATGGGAAGAATCAACTAACCTTTTTATCGATAGTTGAAGTAGATCCTCCGTTGAGCTTTTATCTCCTTGCTGTTTCTCCTTCCACAAAGCTTCCTGCAATCAAGACGAAACTACGCATGCATGCTACTGATCTACTAGAGGGTTAGAGATTAAACACAAATCAAATAACATAGATAAGACTCATGTATTCGGGACGGGAAAAGTATCTTTTTCATTAA
>ML802610.1:109502-135804 GCA_009831015.1 Picea engelmannii | reverse complement strand
CCTTCAAGAATAACTTTTAACCTCCTACCCAAACCTATAACCCTTTTTCTCAGGCAAACATGGGAAGAATCAACTAACCTTTTTATCGACGGTTGAAGTAGATCCTCTGTTGAGATTTTATCTCCTTGCTGCTGCTCCTTCCAAAAAGCTTCCTGCAATCAAGATGAAACTATGCATGCATGCTACTGATCTACTAGAGGGTTAGAGATTAAACACAAATCAAATAACATAGATAAGACTCATGTATTCGGGACGGGAAAAGTATCTTTTTCATTAATCTCAATATGAACCAACTTACAATGATTATAGAGACCAGTCACCATTCCACGATCCTGATCCTGGGCTCCTCCTCTTCTTTTGTCCTCCAACTGCTTTGCTTGAATTCTCCTAAAGCTTGAGGCAAGGCTAAAGGGTTGGGACAAAACAGACTTGGAAATTTGGCAAAGTTTTTTTGCTATGATTTTTCCTCCTTTGAATAGTACCCCTACCTCTCCTTTTATAGGCTGGAAGGAGCTAGGGTTTTAGGCGAACTCTCGGCCATGCATGGCTGGGAGTTCTAGTTAACTGACAAAAAGCTCTTCGTCCCGACGGAAACTTTCCTGATTTTTTGCTTTGTTAGGTAAACGCAGGCTGTAGTGGGCCAGCCAGCGTTCACACGCGTGCTGCAGAAGGCCTGCCAGCGTCCCAACACGCCCAGTGTTAAGTTAGGGCGCGGGTTACTTGATTGAGGAGGTTTTTGAAGAGTCTGTTCAGCATGGATTTGGCAAGGAAAGGCAATGAGTAGGCCTGATGCCAGGTAAGCAGGGATAGTGCAATTTAGGGTTATAACAGTGATTAATGGAGGTTGATGCGGTATCCACTTGTACCATGGTGGTCAACAAGGTAGGTCAACTGGAGGGAGGCATAATGTTTTCATACGAGCTCAAATTGAGGTGATTTTCACACCATTGGAAAGGTCTTGGTGTGTAGATCAACGTCAAGGGTGTGCACACAAGTTTCATACAATGTAACCACAAAAATTTTGTTTAATTCCTCAAAATGGCTCTAGAATATTTCAGTCCCCAATTTTCCAAACTGGGACCTACCACTAAAATAGCCCTACAAATCGATTCCTCCAAAATTTTCCACCCATAAAGTACCAAGATAGATGAAAAGTTATATGATAATCCAATCTGGATCATTAAAATAATTACAAATAAATCTTGAGGAACTATTGAAGAAGGGGTATATATGCCTAAGTTTCTCACCTTGGGGTGCCCCATTACTCTTTGTGAAGAAGAAGGATGGAACCTTAAGGCTATGTATTGATTTTAGGCAGCTAAATAAGGTTACCATAAAGAACAAGTATCATTTGCAAATTATTGATGATCTTTTTTATCAGTTGAAAGGAGAAAGTGTATTTTCCAATATTAACTTGAGGTCAGGTTACCATCAGGTGAGAATAAAATAAGAAGATAACAATAAGACAACATTCAAAACAAGGTATGGCCATTGCGAATTTGTAGTGGTACCATTTGGGTTATCAATTGCACATGTTGTTTTTATGTGTCTATTGAATGTAGTGTTCAGAGATTACTTGGACAAGTTTTTGGTTGTATTCTTTGATGATATTCTCATCTACTTAAATACAAAGGAGGAGGAGGAGCAATATTTGAGGATGGTTCTACAGGTGTTAAGAGAACATCAGTTGTATCCTAATATGCAAAAGTGTTCATTTTATGAGAAGTAGATCCACTATTTGGGCCAAATTATATCAAAGGAGGGCATAATAGTGGATCCAGAAAAGATTGAGGTAATTATATAATAGACAATACCAAATAATATTGCATAAGTTGGATCTTTTATGGGGCTAGCTAGCTACTACAGGATATTCATTAAAGATTTCTCCAATATTTCATATCCAATCACTTCACTGCAAAAGAAAGGAATGAAGTTTCAATGGACTTCAAAATGTGAAGAGAGTTTTCATCACTTGAAATATTTATTAACCAGTGCACCTATTCTTAAGATTGTTGGCCCAAAAGAAGACTTTGTGGTGTGAATTGATGCATGAAAAGAAGGACTTGGTGGAGTCCTTACCCAAAATGGTCATGTCATTTGCTATAAGTCAGGAAAATTGAAGGAACATGAGAGGAACTATGCCACACATGACCTAGATCTTACATCTATTGTGCATGCACTGAATATGTAGAGGCATTATCTCATGGGTAGGAAATTTTAGTTGAGGACAAACCATAGTGCTATGAAGTATTTGTTTGAGCATCCTACATTAAATGTTATGCAAATTAGATTGCTAGAATTTCTTAGTGAATATGACCCTGACATCAAGCACATCAAGGGTAAAGAGAACAAAGTGGCTAATGCACTCATCAAGAGGGTGCATCAAAAGCATGATACAACCATTAGCCTGTGTAGTTCATATTTATAGAGAAGAATTATGAGAGCTACAATTTTATACCAACATGATATACAAGTTAAAGAAGGCTTACAACAAGGTAATGTGCAGATGAAATATAAATATTAGAAGTTGGAAGAGGATGGAGTCCTCTTGTATAGAAACAAAGTTCATGGTCCTAATTCTTAGGAGTTGATAAATTGAGTGCTTAAAAAGATGCATAATGTGCCTTATGCTAGATATCAAGGGTACCGAAAAACAATTTCCACATTGAGAAGCTAGTATTTTTGGTTATGTATGAAGAAAGATGTGGTCGATTATATACCCAGGTGCATGTAATGTTAGAAGTAAAGGTTAAGCATAGACATCTAGTTGGAATGATATAACCATTGCCCATTCCTAAGTGGAATTGGGAAGTTGTTACTATAGACTTTATTACTAATTTGCTCAGAACAATGAAGTAGCATGATTCCATCATGATAGTGGTGGATAAGCTTACAACACATATTATTCCAATGAAGTTGACATATAACATAGACAAAATTGCAAATATTTATACGAAATAAATTTCCATGCTACATGGTGTTCCTAAGGAAATTGTGTCAAAAAGAGATCCCAAGTTCACTTAAAAATTTTGGAAGGGTTGTTTGAAGGATTTGGGATAAATCTAAATTTTAGCATAGCATATCATCCAGAGTTACATGGGAAAGCAGAGAGGATCAATCAATTTATTGAAGATATATTGAGGATGTCATTTAAGGACAATCCTTCTAGGTGGGAAGACTATCTTCATTTGGTCGATTTTTCTTATAATAATGGGTATCAAGCATAATTGAAGATGAGTATGTTTGAAGCTTTATATGAAATTAAATGCAACATGCTAGTAACCTGGGACAACCTAGTAGATAGAGCCATTTTTGGGCCAGTCTACTCAAGGAAATGGAAGCGTAGATAATAAAGATCATGCATAATTTGAAGGATGGATAGGATAGGCAAAAAAGTTATGCAGACACAGGTAGATCACATAGAAAATTCGGAGTGGGTGAGCATGTTTTTACAATAAAGGATAAAAGGAGTTCACTAAAATTGGAGAGTTGCTCAAAATGGATAGTAAGGTATTGTAGGGTGTTCAAATTTTTAGAGAGAATAGGCCCTATTGTATGCATGTTTTCATTTTCTGCATTCATGTGCATTCATAATGTGTTTCATGTCTCTTTGCTTAAAAATTGTGTGCCTAACCCTAACCACATAATTTATTGGACTGTGATCTAAGTGGAGCATAAGGGAGACTTCCAGGTCTAGACATATTAGACAAAAAGATCAAGGTTCTCCATAATCAAGCCATCAACCTAGAAAAGGTTCAATGGACCTGTTATGGGCCTAAAGATACTACATGTTAGGGTCCTAACCTCCCTGACCCCTCAAGTAGATAGAATAATATGTATTGCTATATAATAAAATCCATCATTAGTAAATAAGGCCTACGTAATAATGTGAACACAAGTATTGTAGAAAGACTTACTAGAAGGTTCCACCTCTAGAATATTCTCAAGAAAATAGAAGTAGTGTATATAGAGGTAGAAAGCATTGTGATGGCTTCCTTGTGAAATTATTTGTACTCAACTCTTCTCTATTAGGGGTTGCTCCCTTGAAGAGGCAACTGAACAGTGCTTTCCAGATTTAATAAAGGTATCATATTTTGGTCCTTATTGTTATTGTGCTCATTGTTTTGTTTCCTTCTGCTAAATACTTTGATAATATTTGTGCGTTGGCTCTACATATTACTATTTGGTACCTAACAAGTAGTATCGGAGTACTTTCCTAGGAAATTTTTTAGAATTTGTTTTCAGACTATAGATGTGTTCTACTGTCTATAAAACCACAGTGATTTGTCATTTAGTGGGTAAAATTTCATTTAAGGAAGAACACATGTAGGAAATACACATGGTTTCACCTTGTTCGAAACATTTATAGCCCTAGTTGGTACCCCTTCGAGTAGTACCGCATCAAACAACACGTGTACATGAAATTTCACTTCCATGTACCCTCGGGTATATCACGAGTCCTATACATATCATGAAATCAGTCGTAGCTCAGCCATTTGATCACATGATTGAAATAACGACACCAAGTGTAATACTCGAGAAGAATACTCTCACATACCTAGGTAATTAGGTAGTACGGCTAAGGGTACAGTTAACCCTCCTTAGTTAGAGCCCTGAGATATTAGGTCGAGTACTATTGTTGGACCCCATGAGTATATAAGAGAGCTATAACACGGGGCACTCCTTTGTAATTAGGAACCCTTGAAACCCTATCTGTTACTGCCAGAATAGAAACTATGTTGAAATTTTTCACATCCAGTTTTGGGTAGCCTTGCTTCGTGCATCCAAGCTGTGAAATTTCTACATAATCTTCAATAATAAGAATTTGGGCATTATGTCACCCTAGTATTATTCAGACAAGAGTATAAATCTGCAAGAGTTAAAAAAAAATGGCCCCACCAACACTCTTATTTGGTACCTATATCAAACAATTTCTCTCTTTGTGTTGATTGTAGTGGTACCCCTCTTCCATGAGATATTTTTTTGTGGACCCACCCACCCTATCCAACACCTTTATTTGGGACATATCTCATTAGATTCCTTGTTTCATGATGATCGTAGTGGTGTCCCTCTTTCATAAGACTTTTTGTGTGGACCCAACTACCCTCTTATTGCCTTCCTATCTCCTCGAATGTCAACCCAACACCAAGACTTTGGAAACAAATTTTGGAATTCTCCTTTTACAAAATTCAGAACAAATTCATAGCAGCTCAAACTCAGACCAATGAAATTTTGACTCAAGTAAATTCCAACATTGTTTCCCTTCATTCCAAGCTTGTTGGAATTGACCACCTCACTCACTAGATGAGCTCCCTAACAACACTTGTTAATCAACTCAAGGTCCCTAATTCCTTAGAGCAACCTTTCCACCAAGAGGGATTTGAATAATCACATTCCATGGATTTTCATTCTAACTCCTTTGCTCGTGATCTGGGACTTCCTAAAGCTGAGCTGAATAAATTTGATGGTTTGGACCCCGCAGGTCGGGTCAATCAAATGGAACATTATTTCTCATTACTTGGAATCACTAATGACTTAATAAAACTTCATCTGTGTGTCCTCTACTTAGATCCAGAATGCTGACAGTGGTGGAAATGGCATAAAAAATCTCACTAAGGTTATGTTGCTTGGACCCAATTTGTTGCCAATATTTAACCCAGACATTCACCATTTGGTACATTTGACCAAGCTTAAATAGTTTAGTACAGTTGAATACTACATCATTTCTTTTTATCAATTGGCTTATGCAGCGAAGGCATGTCGGACACCTTCTTCCATGAATGATTTATTAGTGGCCTCAAGGATGACATCTGAGATCACATCCTAATGGATTTCCCTAAGACCTGGCTTGAAGCCACTCACATACCCAAGGAAGCACAACAAACAGTCACTTCTCAAATAAAAAGGGAATCATGTATTCCATGTTCCCACCCCACCAATCCATGTCCTCCTTCCCCTCCTCTTAAGGTCCAGAAATTAACCAAGGAGGAAATGGTTGAACGCTAACTTAAGGGTATTTTCTACAATTGTGATGAAAATACTTTTTGGGGAATAAATGTAAGGAGAAAAATATACTTTATCGCCATTTTTTAGGACATTTATGAATATGAAGGTGATGTTCCCCCTCCCGAATCGCTACCCCAGTCCGTTGATACTATTATTCCCTCTAATAAAACTAAGGTAGAACCTCTCATCTCTCTGCATGCTCTCACTGGTATTTCATCTCCCTAAACTCTTAAATTAAATGGATATATCAAGCTTCGTAAATTCATTATTATCATCGACAGTGGAAACACCCATAACTTTATTCATTGATGAATTTATCAAAAAACTCATTGTTATATACATGCAATCAATAACTTTTAAATCATGGTTACTAATGGTGATTCCATGAAATGTGGGGGTCATTGTGCAAATGTGTGCTTGCAAATTGGTGATTATTTTTTGAAATCCCACATGTTTTCCATTGAAATGGGGGGGTGTAACATTGTTTTGGGTGTTTAATGGTTACACACTCTAGGGCCCCATCACCATGGATTTCAAGGAATTTTACATGAGCTTCCAACAATATGGGCATCACTACAAGTTCCAAGGCATCATGGTAGGTTCTCTCGAGATTTCCAGTTCACACCAAATGGAAAAACTTCTCAAAAGGGGTCATCTTGTCAGTATTTCCTAGTTCCATGTCATTCAAGCAATTGAGACTCCCTCCCCAACCATTCACTCTATCATGCAACTTATCCTCTCCAAATGCCACTCTATTTTTGAAAACCCCCCAGGACTCCCACCTTCTCATGGTTCCCATGATCATTTCATTCCACTTGTACCTAGTATTTTTCCCCCCAATGTTCACCCTTATCACCACCCATTCACTTAGAAAAATGAGATTGAAAAAATTGTTCAAGAATTGTTATATTTAGGTGTCATCCACCCTAGTACAAGCCCTTATTCATCTATAATGGTCATGGTACTCAAAAAAGAAGGTAATTGGTGCATGTGCCTTGATTTTTGGGCTCTCAACAAAATCACCATCAAAGATAAATTTCCCACCCCCATCATTGATGACCTTTTGAATGAATTGATTGGTGCTTAATTCCTTACCAAACTTGATCTACATTATGGCCACCACCATATTTTCATGGAGGTCGATATTCCCAAGATTTCCTTTCATACTCATGAAGGCCATTATGAGTTCTTGGTCGTGCCCTTTGGCTTGTGTAATGCACCCTCCACTTTCCAAAGTCTTATGAATCACATCTTCCTACCCTTTCTCCATCATTTTGTACTTGTCTTCTTTGATGACATCTCATTTATAGTAAAATTTGGCAAGCCCATCTTTCCCATGTGGATTAGTTCTTACACCTACTTTCTCAACATCAACTCTTTCTAAAAAGGTCCAAATGTACCTTTGGGGCCTTCGAAGTAGAATAATTGGACCATGTTGTTGGTAAGGATGGTGTCTGAGTGGATTCCAAGAAAATCAAAGCTATGAAGGATTTGCCCCATCCTAATACTCTTAAATGTTTGCAAGGATTCCTTGATTTAACTACATATTATCGAAATTCCATTCAGAATTATGGAAAATTGTAGCCCTGCTCACTACCCTCCTTAAGAAAAATTCTTTCAATTGGAATGTGTCAACCAATCAATCCTTCCAAGATTTGAAAGAGGCTATGTGTACAACTCCAGTACTGGATTCACCTGACTTCACAAAGACTTTTGTTTTGGAGTGTGATGCCTCAAGGAAAGGCATTGGTGTGTTTCTCATGCAAGGAGGCAGACCCTTGGCCTTTACTAGTAAACAACTTTCTGAGCAACACTTGGACAAATCCACATATGAAAAGGAAATTTTGGTTATTTTGCATGCAGTGAATATCTAGCGTCCTTACTTTCTCAGGAAATGCTTCCAAATTAAAACCGATCATCATAGCCTTAAATATTTTTTGGAACAATAGATTCCAATACCTGATCTGTAGAAGTGGATGACCAAAATTTTTGGTTGTGATTATAAAATCATTTACAAGAAGAGTGAAGAGAATATGGTAATTGATGCTCTTTCTAGGAAATATGAGGAAGAAGGGTCCATATTTTCACTCTCCTTCATTATAGCTAATTGGTTCAAGGTAGTTCGCCATGAATGGTTCTAAGATCTAAAAAAATCTATCTTGATCCAAAAATTTCAACATGACACTAATGCATCTTTGGGCTACACTTGGAAAAATTAGGAGCTCTGCTATAAAGGCCGCATGTATTTGAGAAAATAGTCCAACTTTAAATCCATTGTGTTCTCTGAACTCCATGCTTCACCAAAAACAAGACATTTTTCCTTTCATAAAACCTATGAACAAATCAAATGTTCATTTTTCTAGGAATGCATGAAGTAGGACATACACACTTCTATGGAAGAATGTGATACTTGCCAATGCAACAAGGGAGAAACAGTGAAATCTCTGGGCACATTACAACCTCTCCCTATCCCACTTACTATATGAACATATATATCTATGGAATTTGTCATCGGATTACCCAAACATGGTAATAAACTAGTCATCATGGTTGTGGTTGATTGACTATCCAAATATGTTCATTTTTATGCCTTCCAACACCCATTTAAAGCTTCCATGGTGGCTCAATTTTTCATGGAAAATATCTTCAAACTACATGGAATTCCACAATTTGTTGTCTCTGATCGTAATCCAACTTTCACAAGTAACTTCTGGAAAGAATTGTTTAGGCTCCAAAGAACCCAATTGCATCCCATCACTGATTATCATCCCCAAACTGATGGTCAAATTGAAGTTATCAACAACTACTTGGAAGATTATATGTGGTGCTTCACTTCTGAATGGAAATCTCAATGTTTAGTGGTTACCCCTAGTTGAATGGTGGTACAATACAACTTACCATGGTGTCACTCGCATGACTCCCTTTGAGGCGATCTATGGTCAAAATCTCGCTTTCGTATTATCTTACATGCTAGGTGTCTCCAATGTCTAAGAGGTGGACAAAACCCTTACATTTTGAGTTAATATTCTATGCACTATCAGAGACAATTTGGGCATGGCTCAGAATCAAATGAAGCAACAAGTTGATCAATGTCATTCCAAATGCCATTTTTTTGAAGGGGACCGGGGGTTTCTTCATCTACAACCATATAAGCAAACTTCCCTCAAAGCAGATCATTGCCAAAAGCTTGCTCAAAATTTTTATGGCCCCAATACAATCATGAAGTGCATGGGACCCATGGATTACAAATTAGCCCTCCCCTGACACTTTAATCTACACCTATTTTTTCATGTCTCTTTCTTAAAGAAAGTGATTCGATACAAGTGCCAGATTGAAACTAGTTTCCATGAATTGGATGAAGAAGGTTCCATTTGATTGCAGCCAGAAACCATTTTGGCCCAACGTGAGAATTGTCTTCATCAGCACACAATTCAGAAATTTTTAATACAATGGAAGGATACACAGCTCGAGGATGCCACATAGAAGCCATTTTCCATTCTACAATAACTCCCACATCTCAAGCCTTGAGGACAAAGTTGTTATTTAAGGGGGAGGGCATGTTAGGGTCCTAACCTCCCTAACCCCTGAGTGGGCCTAATGGTTAAGAACATGTGTTTCCTCCTTGGAGGTCATAGGCTCAAATTCAGAGGGGTTAGGGTATGCATACCTCCATAGACTATAACAGTAAAATCTCTGCACAGAGGGGGTCCCTTGTCCCACAAACAAGGGGGTCTCATACATCAATTGGTGTATGGCTTGGTCGTGACCTTAAAATATATATTATTATGATTATTATGATTATTATTATTATTATTATTATTATTATTAGATAGAATAACATGTGTTGTTAGGTAATAAAGGCCATCATTAGTAATTAATGCCTATGTAATAATGTGAACACAACTATTGTAGGAAGACTTACTAGCAGGTCCCACCTCTAGAAAGTTCCTCCTCTAGATTATTCTCAAGAAGATAGAAGTAGTTTATATAGAAGTTGAATACATTGTAATGATTGTATTATGAAATCATTTGTACTCAAGCTCTTCTCTATTGGTCATCGGCCCCTTAAAGAGGAAAGTGAACAACGTTTTCCAAAATTAATAACGCTATCATATTTTGGTCCTTATTGTTATTGTTTCATTCTTATTTTTCCTTCTGCTAAATATTGTGATACTATTTGTGCTTTGGATCTACATATTATTATTTGATACCTAACAGTAGATGGGAGCATGAGGATTCCATGCAGGAGGAGTATCCACAACTTTTTTTATCAATTTTGATTGTATATTTGTATATAATGCACTTAGGACAGTGAAAAAATAAGGGGATGGGAATGAAATATCTATACTTTGATCCCCAAGTTGTAATTATATATGTACATATGTTATAGAGGTCGGTGAGCCAATATGGTTTTTGGGCCAGAGTGTTTGTAATGTTTTGGTCTAGAGAGCATGTGATGATTAAGGTCGAAGAGCCTAGCATTATAAATTGTACATACAATTGAATAGTAAAATGCATCATTGTTGTAGACCAAGTTAGATAAAAGATTATGGGGGGATAAGACTCCACAAGAGGGAAAGGTGAGGGGGCTTGGAGGCATAGAAAAGGTCTAATGCCAAAAAATAATATAATATTCCAAGCCAAAATCATATGAGCATATTATCCTAAGTTATAGATTTTGGGAAAAGGTTCCTAAGTGGGCTTCTTTGAGTACCACATAGCAGGTTAATGCCATGCATATTTAAGCCTTATTTTCAATGGAAAATGGGTCATTATTTACCATTGTTACCAATGCATGTGGAGTTCATGCTTGAGGTGTGATCTAGTGAGAGGCATTGTAACCCAATTATCTTGTGAACCCTGAGAATCCTAGGTGAATTTCTATGTCCAATTCTCCTTGGGTTGCCTTGGGGAAGGTTGGAGCCCCGGAGGGAGAATTGTGTGGGTAGGATTACTTAGTGTGTGAGTCTTGGAGGGTGCCTAGAGACTCCATTATTGAAATTGGAGTTCCTGGAGCCACAACTTTGAGACTTCTTGGCCAACCTATGTTGGAGCCTTAGAAGGGAAGTGGGATAGCCTGAGGGACTACATAGCATAGAAATGGGTAAACTTCCTTGGGTTGTGTAGGCTAATGAGGAATTAGAGTTGCTTATTGGAATTGATGTAGTATTTTGGTACCTTGGCCTAGACACCTTTGTAAATACTACTAGACCTAGTTGGCTTGGATTTCCTCTGCTCTGGTGGATTTATAACCCTAGCTCAAGGTGACCTGCTACTAAGAGTACTAGAGAAGCATAGTCTATGGTTGGGTGGAACATTTGAGGCCTACAGCGATTTGGTGCTTTCATTAAAGATAAGTGTTATTTATAATGTGCTTTTACATGTTGTTCAATATGTAGAATTATATGGGTTTAATTATTGCGACATGTTTATGAATAGTTGTGCATATTTATAATTATGTATGGTGAACATTATTGGCATATGTTTATTTCATTATGCACAGTATTGCATGTTATTAGGACTCCATAACTATATCATATGCAAAAAATAATTATATATTGATATCAAAGTATAGAAGTGAATTTTTCGTGGAATTTAGAGGTACATCGTACGCTCAATGGAAAACAAAGGGTATTAGGTATGTTATAGAAGAAAATTGAAGAGGTTGAGAATTACAAAAAAATGGAAAATGAGAAAGATAAACAGCAAGCTAAAGTGGAAAGACTAAAAAAAGAAGTTGAGTTTAAAGAGAAAAGAAAACAGATTTGAGGAAAAAAGAAGAAGAAGCAATAGTTGAACTTGAGAAGAAATAAAAAGAGGAAGAACATAAAATAGAAGTTGATAAGAGAGAACAAGAGAAAGCTGCCAGAGAAAAGGAAAGAATAGAAGTAGAGAAAATGATGAAAAAAAGAACAAAAGCTAAGAAGTTGGAAGAAAAATCACAAAAGCTAAAAGAAGAAACTAAATCAAATAATACAGGGATTGGTGATCAACAAGAAAAGAAGAAAAACACATTTGATATTCAAGAACAATCAAATACTCAATAGACTGATGGATGGGTTGACAAAACTATGGAAGACTTGGTCACTCAAAACAAACAACAAGCATAGACAAAGGGAAAAGTATTGTGATTGAAGAAGTGGTGACTCCTAGCAAATTATAAAATTTCATATCATGGGGAGATATATCGATTGTTGATCCTATTGATGAGATGGTTGACTTGGAAATGATAGCCTATAATAAATAAATAAAACAAATAATTGTCAAGTAGACAAGAAGGAAAAGAAAGTTTAACCTAGATAAGTCTATGATATGTACAACTAAAGTGGAGGTATTAGAAACAAAAAAGACCAAATTATTAGAGATGATCTCGACAAGGTTAGCAATAACCCATGCTACTCTAGAAAAATCCAACTTAGAAAATTAGGTTAAGTATTATAAATCATCCCACGGATTGGTCACAAACTTTAGTGAATATCCCTTGAAGAAAATGCAGCCAATGCTAAAATCATAAGAAGTTTCTACATGAGAAATTTTCAATTGCAGGAGTTGAGCTTAAAATTATCATTTTTATAAGAGGAAAATTTAGCTTGAAAAGTTGCATGGTAGAAGACACAATAACAATTTTATTTTGTGAAAGAAATGAAAAAAGAAGCAAAGGAATAATTCCCTAACATCATATTCTTAACTCCAGAGGAAATCGTTGAGATTCAGCATAATTTGGTATATTGGCAAGAAATATCCCAAAAGTCGTAGAGATAGGTGGAGGATGAATGGGTTGCATGTTTAAATATCTCGGATTACATTGAAGATGTTATTGAACATTTTCAACTTCCCTCTTTTGAACCACTAGAGGACTTTCTTCCAACTCCTTAAGTGTTGGAATCCTATAAAAAATTATTGGAGCTCCAAAGTATTATATATATATATATATATATATATATATATATATATATATATATATATAAAATCCGAAAATTTTTTGACTAAATAAGTCAAAAATGTGGTATGAATTTATCTTTCTTTTCCCAAAATAGATAAATATATATAAAAATATATATATTATTGAATTTGTGGGCCCCATCCAATCAACATACTTTTCCTCATTGAGCAGTATGTAAAAAGTTATTTGAAGACTATGAAAAGTTTGAAAAGGACTTTCCTAAACATCACTTGGCCATCTCATTAAGTAGTTAGGATTTAATATGAAATTTGTTTATGTAACTAACTATAAATTTGTACAAATAAGAGAGATAAATATTATATAGAAGCTTTTTTCAATGCAAGTTTTTTTTTTTCGCAAGAATTACTTTTTCGTTTTGTTAATATTGAGAAGTCATTTTTGGTTAGACAAAATATATATATATTAAGAAAATGACCATTTTTTTGTTTGTTGATCATGGATTACATTGGATGTGGATAAGTATGATATGTACTATCATGAATGTTTCTTATGCTTTAGATTACTCTACAAGATATTAATGTTTCTTATGTATTTATTTTTTCATAAACTTTTTAACTTTATTAAATGTGATATGAAGGAGTGTAGTTTGATTAAAATATTATTTTTTAATCAAAGTTTCATTGTAATTGTTGATTTGTTTATTTTTTAATTGAGAATTAATTTTAAAATCTGAAGGAACATATTTGCAGACAATCTTACATTTTATTTATGTTTATTATTGGTATTAACATAGTTGTAGTTTAGAGGGGAGGGGGGAGGGGGAGGGGTGATCTACGGCCCCGATGAAATCTTAGAATGGGTCTTTTCTTGGGGATTAGGGGAAGACACCAACAACATGGTAGAAGCTCTGAGTCTCTAGCAAGGCCTCAACCAAGCCCAGGAACTAGGCATCAATAAAATCTTGGTGATAGGAGACTCTCGGCTCCTAATCCAAGCCTTGGTCACTAACTCATTGCCAAATCAAATGAAAATTCGGCAAATCCTCAAGAAAATCCAAAGACTCTCTAAATCCTTCCAGAAGATTGATTTTTTCCATGTTCTTTGGCACTTAAATGAAGAAGCGGACAAGGCAGCAAAAGCCGCCACTCCCTTGAGCAAGGGACTCCACTCACTCAATGGGACCTCATATTTTTCTCCAATTCCTTAACGAATTAAGGTGGGCGGCTTGCAGGTGGTCTTGTGCCCGAAAGCAGCAAGATGTCACACCTCCCCTCACTCTGACCCGTGGCATCACTTCAGCATATGATGATTTCTAGGCGAGAAGGTACACCTCCCCTAAGCTCGCGTCACTTTACGCATATCTACATGAGGCTGCCACCATGCCCTTCAAGAAGTTAAGTACAGAGCCTATGTCTTTCCTGCAAGACAATCGTGTGAGGTTTTCTATCCAAATTATAGACTGGAACGCACATTCTGGAAATAAATTAAGGTCGACATCCGACTCCCCCCCAGGCAGATCATTCTTTTATTCTGATCGTTGGTCTTGCTCGGCTCTCTCTGCATGGTCCCTGACCCTTCAAACTCTGACGAATTTCTCCCCAGCCCTCTGCATGGCTTCCAGTTCCAAGTTTGTTACTCCCCCCAACCCCCCTCCTTCATTGGAACTGGAAATCCATGAATTGAAGTGGAAATTTATGGGCTTTGTTATATGGCGCCTATATATGTAATTTTGGATTTCATGCACAGGATGCATGCATGAACTATGTAGATGTTTCTACAATGGTCATACCACTGCTATATTAATACAAACTTCCTTTTCTTGTCAAAAAAAACATAGTTGTAGTTTAGCATTTTTTCAAGTGATAACAGTAAAATAGCTAAAAGTAATAATCTCTTATTTTGCTTTTAACAAATTAAAAAATATATATTAAATCTCATCCTAAGGTTGTTGGGTCATTAATCCAAAGGGTTTTCCATGTTATTTAGAAAATAGTCTAATTGAGTCTCTTTTCTAAGTTAAACCCCTACTATTAATGCTAAGTCGATTGTCATGCCAACACTCTATTGAAGGAGAAGTCACGAGTTTTCCCATTAATGGGAACTTCCTAAAGCATTATTTGACATATTAGGCTTGGAAGGGGCACCCACTCATATGTAAATATTATCATAGTTCTTTAGTCAATTTTGATTTTCCCTCAATCTATTAATAGATATTTTATTGTTATTGAGAAAAATGTTGCTAAAAAACCAAATTGTGCTACCATTGTTCAAAGGATGATACAAAAATTATTAGAAAGAGATGCCTCCAAGATTATATCGTTCAACATATAAAAAAAAATAAGTGTTGTATATCATTGCAAAGAAATTATATGACAAGAAAAAATTAGAGAATTCATAAAAATTTATCATTACGTAAAGGTTATACATTGGAAATAGTTGGAGTTAGTAGATATTAAGTTTTATAAAAATTTGCATTTTGCTCCATATTTATACAAAGGGTGTAATACAAAAAGTAAGCCCGTGATGAAATTAAAAATTTGAGTCTAGTCATTTAATTCAATTGGATCATTCATGATATAGCCTTGAGCACCTACCTACATGCTCTCCAGAATAATTTGTATCTTGCACATCTCCCTTTTGTGTATGTTGCATCTCTAATCAAATGGTCTAGGTTGTGTTTGGTAGAAGAACCTAATTCACTTGAACTTACAACATTTTGTTTTAAGCACTATTTAGTTTGAAAGGTACAGAAGAGTTGGCTTCGCATATTTTCCTGCATAGGCGCCCAAGATTTATTTTGGAAGAAAGAAGAGAAATGACTATAGGTGAACTAGTGTCACAAACCATATTAATAATTCATATTCATTATTTCCCATTTATTAGGTCTTTTCTAATTGATACAAGAATTACAAAAAGAGACATAGGTTCAACCTGGTCCCAATAATTTAGACTAACCATCTCCATAAACCACATGTAGTCACCTAGATTGATATCTCAAAGCAAATTCTAACCTTGAACCTACTAAATACATAAACATGATGAATAAGCCTATTGAACTCTAATACTTAAAGAAATATTTTGAGTTGAGTTTAATTATGACAAGATCAATGCATGATATCCGCATGCATCAAGAGGTGGATTTTTGAAAGAAAAAAAAAACCTTTCCAGTCTTGATTGTGTGGAAGGAGCAGTGATGGATTGTTAAATTATTGTGACATGTCATCATAAAGTTGTTATTTGATTGGGCCGAGAGGTAGCATCAACTAAGGTGGCAGAAAATGATGTGGAATAGATGGCATGAAATGAGGCCAACTAAGACTCCATTACCTAATGGATGAAAATACAATATTTCTTTGAAGGTACCAAGTCTGCACTTCATAATGCCTCATAGGGAAGCATTAACCCCATGTTGGAGTGAAATTTCATTGCCCAAAAAAATCATAAAATAGGCAAAGTTAGGGAGAGATACTTTATGACTGGCTACTTTCATCAAGTGGCTGAAATAATTTTTTGATGGGATCACATTTCACCTTGTGAGATCAACAAAATCCTTGATGTTGATCATTGATTATTAAATGGGTAAATAGCAACGATTTGATAGATAGTCAAATCAAAGATAGGACGACTATGAAAAGTTCTGGATGGACAACTTATTTCTATTTTGAAGGTGAAATGTAAAGAACTTTAAGGTGTAGAGAACACTTTAAAGTGGTAAACTATCGGTACATGTGGCATAATTCAAGAAATTTAGAGGTCCTCTTCCAATTTTGGATACCAATTATGTACTCTCTAGAGTGGTTCAAGACACGTAGGTGTTATCTCATGGAAATTAATATGGTAAGTTCGAAGTAAAGGTCTAGTCCTATCAACAAAAAATTGAAGCCAATGGTAATCTCACACTCGGTAAAACACTTCAATGATGTTGAAGTACTTGATTTCATTAGTGTGTGGCTCAACATTCAAAGTGTCATTTATGAAGTCAATTCTCTTTGGTAAACTGAAGTTTATTTGGTACCACCAAAGTAAAATATTGAGGATAATTATTTTCTCTCAAATCTAAACAAAGATATCAAAATTTTACAAGCCTATGAATGCTCAATTTGTGCGAACGGAAAATAAATCACCATATATGCATCATGACAATCTAGTGTTATAAAGATTGGAAAACAAGGAGATATGGGAAGAATTTGAATAATAGAGTATTGATCATGAGGTTGTGTTGGGATCCTCTCTAAGGGTGTAATGGGGGGTTGAAGGGCCCAATAGAGTAATAATAGTGGAGGTCGTTCAATGTAAGGTGGATTAAGTCTACTATGTTTGTTATTATTAAAATAGGTCCAACCAAGTAGTTAGTATTGAATAAATGTAATGTGGTCTCATTAAGGAAAGTCCACTAAGTAGTTAGGAGTTTGTTATAATTATGGTTCTCTTCTTAGCTATAAATAATGATGGAGTGCTCCTTATGAGATGTGTGGAGTTTATTGTATTTGGAGCTTATCCCATTAAGAGGTTGCCCAACCTTAAGAGGCAAGTGAACAAGAGTGGGTTCCTTCCATAAAACTATCAATTGTAAGGTGTTTCCCTACCTTAAGGGTATTTTTATATAATCAAGTAAAGAGGATTTTCTATATTATTCTTGGATATCTTGTATGTGATAGAATTTTCATATCTGAGATACTTAACAATTAGTATCAAAGCTCTATCTTGGGCCCAAAAGAGAGATTTTTTTTTTTCTATTTGCGGCTCTTCAAAGGGAAAAAGAGGGTTGCTACACTCAGATCAATTCCTATATATTTTTAAATAGAATTTAAAGAAACTTGATGTAGATCTGAGTTCCTTTGAGAAAAACACCCAAGTTTATTAAAAAAAACTCATTTAAATCAGATTCTGGAAAGTTAAGATATAACTCATTTAAAATCAATTATTTTAAGGTTTTTCCATGATGGCCACATGGATTGCAAAGCAAATATATTTTGATAGTTTGCTCATGTTATAATCAAACTAAGTCATAGGATAGAGGATTTTGGGGGGTTTATTTTCTATATTATATGTTATACTTCCGATCAATATCCAGTACGTTATAGCACTTGCAAATATCCACCCTCAAGCCCTAATGGAACTGAAGAATGACAATGTTCAGAAACATAACATTAGAGAAAAAGGATAGAATCTCGCATGATCTAATGAATAGATTCAATAGGTATCAAAAATATGTGATGGATATTATTAAGGATACGTTTCATAAATTAGAGGAGGCACGTATTATTGGTCCCACATATCCTTTCATCAATGAAGAGTATATCGAAGAATGATATGTCTAGTATTATTTAGAGGATGATTGTGATGATTGGTCCATGGACAATTGTAATTTATGGGAAAATAACTACTTCCAACTTCTATTTGATGACTCTACTCCACCTTTTGTAGAGAAAATTATTATGGGAAGTTGAGAGCCTATTATGTCTACCAATGTTTAACTTGCCTATTCTCTAGTAGTAGAGTGTTATGTAGATAATTTGTTGGATATGGATGGATCTATATATTTGGATCCCCGTGATCATGGTAGGCATTTGGAGCACCAATCTCAGCTAGGTATTAATCTAAGGTATCTTCAACGAAGATCTAACTTGAGTGCTTGGACATGGGACTCGATTTTATGAAGGCCCTCGGATTACTTCAATATTGTAGTTAATATTTGCATAGGGGACACTAGCTACCTCATCATTATGGTCAATGTGCATACATGGGACCCAGGTTTATAGTGGATCTTCTTAAACTAATTCAACATAGTGGTTATTACTTCCACATGGGACCTGATCAATCCCCTAGCTTACTTTAGCATGGGAGTGAACACTCATCCATGGGACCCTCGTGTGTGGCTGACCTTCTCACAACAAGCATTGAGGTAAATACTTTTTTCTAAAGGGTGTGAAGTGTTGGGATCCTCCCTAAGGATGTAATGAGGAGATGAAGGGCCCATTAGAGTAATAATAATGGAGGTCATTCAATGTAAGGTGGATTTGGGCCATCGTGTTTGTTATTATTAAATAAATCCCACTATAGTAGTTAGTATTAAATAAATGTTAAATGGCATCATTAAAGAATATCCACTAAGTAGTTAGGAGGTTGTTATGATTAGGGCTATCTTTGTTAGCTATAAATAAGGATGGAGTCCTCCTTATGAGATGTGTGGAGTTTATTGTATTTGGATCTTAACTCATTAGGAGTTCACTCAAATTTAAGAGGCAAGTGAACATGAGTAGATTCCTTCCATAAACAAATCAATTGTAAGGTGTATCCCTACCTTAAGAGTTTTGATATTCATAAAGTGTGGGGCATTTAATCTCTTTTGTACTTGTAACTTCCAAGTTAACATCACCTCCTTCTTCCATCAAGGTTTTCATTTCTATGGAAGGGGCATCATCAATTCCCTTACTTTTATCAAAATTATTAGATCTACAATATTTCTCATAATGCCCATCTTTATCACATTTCCACCATTTCATTATTTATTATCTTGGAGATTTAGATATGGCCCCCAAAGATTCTTATTTTAATCCTAGAAATGACCTTTATAGATACAACATCCGTGGCCACATTGTCCCCCCCATTTTCTCTGATAACAAGGATGCAATTGCATCCTCAAACTTTAATGTCGATTGAGTAATAATAACAATTGCTACAACCAAAATATCCCAAGAATCTAGCAAAGAACATAACAAGGAAATACATGTATCTTCTTCCTCCATGTTAATATCAATAGAGACAAGTTAACTTACCACTATATTAAAATAATTTAGATTCTTCATCATGGAGTCCTCATCATCCATCCTAAGATGATACAATTTCTTTTGAAGAAAATTGTTTACTAGGGACTTTGACTAATACAAATTCTTTAACTTATACCATAACATCTTTGTGGTGTCTTCTCCAGAGACATTAAACAACACTGGATTTAAGAGGTAGAATCAAATTGTACTTCTCACATTTCTTTCCAACTTTTTCCAATCTTCTTTCGATATACCAATAGGTTTTATACATAGATCCACAACAACTCATTGTTCTTTATCCACAAGAAGAATTTGTATCTTTAACTTTCATAAATCAAAGCTATGGCCATTAAAATTTTCTATTTCTATTCTTGAACTACTTGTCATTTTTATTTACACAAGATTCACTATGCAAATCTCCCACTCAAGAACAAGTTTATTATAGACCCAAGATACCATTTATCTTCACAAAATGAGTTAAACCCAAGCAACAAAGGTGTCCCCTTTAAGCCAATAACCTTGCTCTAATACCAAATGAAGAGTTTGATAAAATTGTGCAAAAAAATAAATATTTACAAAATCTAAAACATAAAAATAATTATGGCACATTCACACAATATACACAAGATTTACCTTGGAAACCCTTAACTAGGAAAACCAACCTAACCAAGAGCCACATGTCCCTCTATCTCATTATATTAACTTTACCATTTGCAATACAATATTTATGTATTCCACAATTTCTAAAACCCTAATTCATTTACCTAGAGTAGATTACAACCCTAATCCCTTGACCAGAATTAGTGTACAATGGGCTGAAAAAAAACACAAAACAAACCAAAAATGAACCCAAATTTTTCTTTCAGGGGCTCCATATCGAGACCCTATTTCTATTGGGATGAGACTAATTCTACCTATAAAGAGTACAACACATGTCCAATATTTCATATAGTTAATAGTAGAAGACAAGAGTATAACACATGTCCAATAGTTTGTATAGTTCCTAGTAGAAGACAAGAGTACAACACATGTCTACCTCCAACCATTAATTAATGAATTAAAGTAAAATTATAGCAAGGGATACAAGTATATGATGTGCCAAGACACATCCTTAGGGAGAGGTATTTTATGTTGTATGGAATATGTGCATACACAATGCATGATTATCTGGGACTAGGAGTTTTCTCTGGTAAGCAAGTTTATTGATTTTTGTATATCTGTAAGGTTATTTGGAATACTTAACTTGGTTAAATTTTCTTATTTAGTGCTAACATGTTCCTTATACAATAACATTGCATTTTTTGTAACAAAAGAGTATCATGGATGTAAATTTTGCAGACCTTCAATGAAGGCTAGGTGGTCCAACCACCTACAAAAGATGGCATACAACTACTCAAGGGTATTCCTCCCAGAAGACCACCCTTGCAAAAGAGCATCATATGCTTTCAATGGTAAACCATAAAGAACCTTTAAAATAATAACACCGGCATACTAGCTTAGTGCATATAAAATAGAGAAGGAGAAGACAATTGCATAATTGTTTGATTCAAAAGGGGAACCTATGTTTGATGATCCTAAATTTTTCGATAGTTATTTTGAGAAAATTTCTATTGGTATGAAAAGGAAATATGTATCTAATGAGCTTCCATATTGGTGGCATCTTAAGATTTCCCATTTACTAGATCCCACACATATCTTTAAAAATGTTTCATCTTCTTTATGGAGGCACATATCATCAAAAAAGGTGTCAAATTGGGTATTAGGAGAGATATTATTTATTTGAATACTAAAAAGAAACATTGTCCAAGAAAAGAAATTAGAGGAGAGGTCAATCCCTCTTGGTCTCTTAAAGAAGGTGATGTTCCATGGATTTTGAAGAATGATGTGAAGGATGTTATATTGGGTGTGAATACGCCTTCTTTATATAACTTGACTCTATGATGTTGCTTCACCATAGAAGGACATTTGTTAGTGTTGAAATCACATGACCATCTAAACATTACAAGGGTGTGTATGTCTATTACATCTTTCTTTTTTCAGAAATGTACGTTATATGCTATGAAATCATAGTTTTACACCATTTAATTGTGTATGTGTTTATCTTGTAGTGATATTTTATCCTTTGCTTGTGCATGGTTGTGAACCATGACTTCCCCCAAGACTTTTAATGCACCATATCTAAAATATCTACATTTGTATGTTGGATTAAATCAAGGGAGATTCACATGGCTAACATTCATGATGGTATCAAGAGATAGCTAAGATTGTTTGTATGTTTGAGAAGGAACTACACATGAGTTACATGGACTTGCATGTCCATCTTATAAATCACCTAGTTAATCAGGTTAAATTAGTCATGGTGGTCTCACGTAGTTTAGTGTTTTTCCTGGAAAGGTACATGAAAAAATTGAAGGGTTTTGTTCAACAAACCCCAAGGGATCTATGGTGGAAATGTACATAGTATATGAGTTTTTCTATTATTCTAGTGAGTAATTCAAGTAAATTGACAACACACCAGGTAGATTGATTTGAAGCTACCTTTGGATGAGGACAAAATGGAAGGGGAGCTACTCCAAACAAATGGAAAAAGGTCCATTTAAAAATTAATTCACTTATCTTTTGTTAATTTTATGTAGAGTAACTATTTACACTAAGCTTGATCATATATGTTTGATCCCATACTATTTGTTTTGATTTCATTAATAAATTTGTTCTTTATAATGCAAAAGCAATATAACCATGGGTCATATTGCATGAAGAGAAGAGAATGAAACGGGACAATGACATGAAATCATTGAAGTGGTTGAACCATTAGAAGTGTGCCCTATCTTAATAATTTAAAAGAAAATTATGCCAATGATCTATTTTAATAGTTGGGTGGTTGACCAAGTTAAAGAGACACATCGGATCATTACTCGTGTGGTGAAGAAGATGCACCAAGCATATGGATCAGATCCAATATCTCTATAACAATCTTTCTATGTCAATTTTCATTATATAATGCACATTAATTATAACATGTGTTATGTTTTATTAATTCTTGAGTTATTTGACATATGACACCATCCTTTGTTTGCATTTGTATAGGTGCAATTGTTCCCATCTATGTGGGCATATGAACATCATTTTTGCATTGATGATGTCAATAATGGACATGCCACACTTGACTATGGAATGGAGGTCGTGTTTGATCAATCTAGTCGTGCCACCCACCATAACCAAAGTGTGATAGAGGGGAATTTATTTTTTGTCAAAAAAGTACAAGAGATAATGCAGGTGTACTTCTCATCTTTCCAATGTGTTATTTTTAGGAGAAAGTAGTGGAATACCTTTGATTAGGGTAATGTAAAGGAAGATCGTGATACTGGGATAATATGTATAAACTTCAAAAAGATGTGGGATGAAAAGAAGGAGCCTTATGTTTTCTCAAAACGTTGTAACCAACTATTTTTTTACTCAAATGTGTTGGATAGGGATTGGTGGTTCATACTAAGACACAATCTGAGATCAAAACATGTTTTTGAGAACAACAATGTTGTAATGTCAAGCGAGGAAGATAAGTAGGGTGATGGCAATGAAAAGTGGTGTGTACATGTTTTATTTCAATATTGTTTTGGATGTCTCATTTTTTTATTTGTTTCTATAATTTGCTAGTTGTGTATGTATTTTTACTCATCACAGTTTAGTTAGTTTTTGTAGTTATGTAATGACAATTATTTAGAAAAAAGAGAAGCCCATGGTAGAGAATAAAAGTATAATTATTGGTTATTTCACTAACATATTTAACTAATATATGTATGCATGATTATTATTCACCAAGTTCTAATAATTCCATAAAGTTAATACAATACCGAAATCACTCTGTCTTCATACTATATTGATGGATATGAAATTAAATTAACAACCATTTACAACCATCATCTTGGGAAAAAATAAAAAAAAATTGTAACTTCAAGCACTTTAATGAATTACGAACCATTTACAATTGCAATATTGAGTCTCTTTTTGTAAAATTAATATTAACAACTATTGTCATAAGGATGTCACTTTAGTTAAAAGTGTTTTTATATCTTTTTATATTTAATATAAAATGTTAGAATTAATTTCATGATTTTATAGAATATTTAATCAAACAAATCATGATGTAATAAATTAATCAAATTTGATTTAGAATTGTTTTCATGATTTAATATGTTATCACTATTTGTAAGATTAATATTAACAATTGTTATCATCTAGTTTACTTTAGTTGAATGTATTTTTTTTATCTCTTCTTTATATTTAATATAAAATTTTAGAATGATTTCTATGATTTACTATGGAATATGTATCACTATTTGTAAGATTAATATTAAGAACTATTTATCCTCTAGATCACTTTAGTTGAAGGTATATTTTAAATCTCTTTTTTATATTTAATATAATAATTTAGAACTATTTTCAAGAGTTTATACTAGAAGATTTCACCAAACAAATTGATGTAATAAATTAATCAAATTAGAATTAGAATTGTTTGCATTATTTAATATGCAAGTTTTTATCACTATTTTTAAAATTGAGGTTAAGATCTATTATCATACCGGTCATGAAGTGGATATGGTGGTCCACTTTATGAGAACATCATGAATACATAACATAATTCCATATATCCATAATAAATAATATTTATTTACTATCCATTTTCCATATTTACTTTACATCATATGAAATACAATACGTGTATATAAATACATGTGGAAAATGATAAGTCATGTCCTTGGCAAAGGTCATGAATTATCATAGATCAAAGGCCATGACTTATGATAGATTTATCATTTACATTATAATGCATATTTACATAATAACAAACCTATAACGTATTATTACATGATAAGTAATGTAATATACTTTTAGGTATATTAAAAGTCTTCCCCCCTTAAATATGTTTTTTCCTCAAAGCATAGGGAATGAGAAACTCTTATGATACAATGGCATTATTTTATAATTGTTATCGATTAGATAAAGTTAAAGATACGAGGCAATACGACCATCGAAGTCTCGAACAATATTGGCGCATCAAAAAAGAATCAATCCATCCAAGGTGGATTTTTTTTGGAACTCTCTTATGATAAGATTATGGATATGTTCTTCTTTGTTGACTTTAGGGCACATATATCTTTTGATGCATAGGAATTTTATCCTTCTTAATGTTTGGTTTAGTCTTGTCGTGATTTACTTGATTCATCATGACGATATCTGATTTTTTTGTATTTATTGGTGCGACAAAATCCTTCAACTGACCTATGAATTTATTAGTGGTGATCAACGGTATGTCAACTTCAACTAAGTCTGTGGATGTTTTTTTACCATAGGATCGTTTGTTGAGATCGACTTCTGGAAACACTTCCATTGATACAACTTGATTGTTAAGAACATTAGGTTTTTCCATATCGATCAAGTCGATGCTAGTGCCCTTATCCATGGCTTAGGTTTCTTGTTGTGCCTTCCTCTTATACTTCAATTTCTTCATATCTACAAGTAGAATTTTATTATGATTTCTCAAGCGATAAATTTCTACATCTTTGGACATTAGTTCTTTATTGATATTTCCATACTGTTTTTTATGAGTGCTTTTTACATTATTAATTTTTTGTTGTGACTCTTTAATTTGTTGTTGAAATTTATGAATTTTTATATCTTGCTTCTCCAATTCTATTCGATTTTGCACAATTTCTTCATCTTTGTTAATAAGAATTTTATTCAATTTTTTTTAACTTTTCCATTAATTCTATGTGATTTTGTTGTTCATTTTGATCTAAATTCGATGATAAAGCAAGGTGCTTTGAATTAATGTCTCATAACATTATATTATTGGTAAGGTGCTCGAATTATATGTACTTTTTTTCAACATTCATGGTAAAACTACCAATAGATTTAAACCAAAAGTTCCCTAGGACTACATCAACTTCCTTGGTTTGTAACACAAAAAAATTGCATTTTGGGGAGTACTCATCGATGCTTAATTCTAAATTATTAATCTCATCATTGTATTCTTATGTAAGAGTTATTTTAACTTCCTCTTCCGCAAGTTGTAATTTCTTCGCCAATTTAATATCATTATAGTTCCAATGACTAGCAAGGTCAATGGCAATGCTTACAGTCTCATTCTAGATCCTCCCTAACATACATATGACTATATCAATTGGTACCAAAACATACCCAGAAGTGAATTGTATTGCACATATGTTGTCATTGATGTCAAAGAAGTAATGTACATGGCAAGCAGACAGTATGACACACAAGACAGCATGGTGCATATGCAATGGAAGTGCGTGAAAGGTAAATAGAAATGCATAAGAAGTAATGTAATAGGCACCCACCTAGAAGGTTCCTCATTTGCGACAGGTGGGTGCCTGTCAATTTGAATAATTGTAAATTGTAAGTTGGTGCTTGCAGAAGAACATAAAGATAGATATTCTTTGGTTTTCGCTCACATTTAGTTTCCACGTAAAAATTCCAGTGTAATATGTTTTATGTGTTGTGTTTTTTGTTATGCTTGTATTATTAATTAAGTAAGCACTTCTATATAACTTTAATTTGTTGAAAGGAAATAAAATTGAGAAATATGATACAATACTAATTC
>ML802610.1:84784-96455 GCA_009831015.1 Picea engelmannii | reverse complement strand
TATATATATATATATATATATATATATATATATATATATATATATATATATATATATATATATATATATATATATATATCAAAACATGACTTTGTTGTGTGTTAATTGCTACAAATTGTCCCAATTTACCAGTTCTCAGCGCCAGTGAGTCCAGGCACTGCAAACTTTCTTGTAGTAGCATGTTTTCTTGCAAAAATATTTCAACCTTTCAAAACTTGTACCTAAAGTAGGATAGACCATAAGATGTTGCAAGATTATTTCAACCTGAAGTAACCTTGAAGAAACATAAAAAGATGCTAAGTTTAACTCAAAATCCAAAACCATCACTTAATAGTGTAACTGTGTGCAAAACAATAAACCTTGACAAAAATGATGTTGATGTGGAGGATCATTTTGTATTCATATTCTGGTTCTAGTACTCTTTCTAGTAGTTGTCTTAGCCAACATATCTAAATTCCTTTTTACAACTTCAGGATGCCCTCTTTGCATTTTTTGACAAAAATAAGGCAACCCACCCTCTGGAATATTTCCTTGAAAAATGGTTCAGAGTTGATGAGTTACATGTCATATGGTTCAGTTCTCACAATCTTTCCCCCTTTGTGGATTTTCTTACTTTGTTGACTATCCATGATTTCTATCTTTAAAACCTCCTCTAACCTCTTATGACAATGCTATGTGAAATATATAGTAAAACAGGGTTTTTTTAGGATTGAATTGCAGAGTTGATATACTCAGAGTTCACTTGTCTGAAAACTTATACACGGAAATGGTATGGAGTGGGGAAAATTGCAAGTAGGAGTGATAAAAGGAACAACAATCTAGTCTGAGTGAAAATGCAAAAAATCAAAAGAGACAACTATGTAAAAACATAGGGTTCACAGTGCCACATAGGGTTCACAGCGCCAACACCAGTTCGCAACACACAATTTATGGTGCAGGGTTATAACAGGCAGTTCGCAACGTAGAATTATCAGTGGGAAATATAACTTGTTTGCAAAAAGAAGTTGTAGGATGACCCTTGTATGTTTGAATGTAGGTTGGTGCTTTGTGAACCTAAGTTGGACTTAGAGGGAGGCATCTAATCTTTAACAATCTTCTATAGCCAGTTTGCAGCGCCAGTCTGAAGCGTCGGTCTGCAGCGCCAATTTTCAAATTCGAGTAATGCTCTTCAAGGAAACTGTTAGAGTCTGTTCTTTGACATAATCTTTGAAAATCATACCGAATGAAAGCGCTAAAGACAATGAAATCTCCCTTGGCACATTTCCAAGGTGGAATGATGAGAGATTAGTGCAATGAGATGCTTCTTAGTACGCTGTGAACTTTTAGGTGAGTTGGCAGCAAATAAATGTGACCTCCTACTTGACCTCTAATCGGTTGGAAAATGACATAATGGAACTTGTGTACAAACCCTTGAGACATGACATATGATAATGATGAATTTAAGGCCAGGTTTGAGACCCATTTGACCCATATTTCCTTCATGATGATAATTGATAGCATGACACCAAGACTCTTGCATGGACTAAGGTCATAATTTTTTATTCCTGAACATTTCATGTGCTAACAACGTCTACCGTCGGATCTGCAACCTTATAATGAACGGTCCAGATTTACTATGAAATTACAATATACATTTAAAAGGTAATTTTTCCTTCAGGGACTTCACCCCCAAACCCCCACTTTCCCCCCTGCAACCCCCACCCCCCCACCCCCCCCTCACGTGGAGGGTTGTACAGTCTTCATGGGGTATAAACATGACTAAAAACAAAGAATCATGAATCAGGAAGATAATTAGGCTCCACAACCAACAATTCCATCCAAGAAGGACTTGCAGAAACATAACTTATCAAAGTAATGCAATTGGAATCCGCAAAGGAAATATGGGACAAACTGGTAAACAATTATGAAGGAGACGAGAAAGTAAAGTTGGCCAAACTTCAAGCTTATAGAATGCAATTGGAAAGCCTAAGAATGAGTGGATATGAAAATATTGCAGGTTTCTTTCTCATAGTAGATGAGAATATAAACACTATGAAATGACTAGGTGAGAAGATCAAAGAAGCTATAGTAGTTTAGAAGGTATTGAGATCTCTTCCCTCAAGACTTGATGCAAAGGTTCCTACTATAAAATAAATGCATGAACTAGATAAAATGACTATGGAAAGGATGCATGGAATTATAATTTCTTATGAGATGAGTACTAGGAAAGAACAGTCAGATCTAGAGCATGTGGTCTTCAAGGCATCATTCAAATCTTCAACATCTCAAGATCATGATTCATCAAAACACTTATCAGATGAAGAAGAAGCTAACTTTGTAAGGAAACTGAAGAGGGGCTCCATAAAATATAAAGGCATGTTACCATTCAAATGCTTTCATTGTGGTAAAGTTGGTCATTTTGCATCTAAATGCCCTTTCAAAGAAAACAACACCAATGAAAAAGAAAGAAAAGGCAAGGATAGACCTAGGGAGTTTAAAAAGAAAAATTATTTTAAAAGGAACAAGTTTTATTCAAAAGAGGAGACATTGAAGAAGAAGAATATGAGCCAGATACAATTCAAGATGAAAAACTTCTCATGGCTTTGGAGCTACTCAAATCTTATCAAGAAAAAACAGACACATAAGAGTGTGAAACTGTAGTAGATATGGAAGGAGAACTCATTATTTCTCTAGAGGAAATCTCCCGACTCAAGAAAAAGAATAGACTAATAAAAGAACAATTACAATTTTATAAAGAAAAAAACAATGAGGTCAGTGAAGATATAGTCATACTAAAAATCTAGGTAGAAGAGGCCAAAAGAAGGGAATAAATATTGATGAATAAGATAAAAGAAATGGAGAACATTTGTGACAAACTAGAAGCGGAAATAGTGTCCTTAAGAAAATATCTAGAGAAGTCCAAGACTCAAATGAAATTCATAAAAGGATCTGAAACTCTAGATAACATTCTCGGTAATCAGAGATCAACATATGACAAGACATGGCTAGGATATAAGGAAAGTCTCAAAATTGTAAAAGGTGAATCAAGCACCAGCATGTCAACTAGTGAGAAGCCTACAAGTTATGCAAATGATCTCAAGGGAAAAAAAAGTCAGCCCAAAAAATCAAAAGAGGATTAGAAGAAACATTCAGAAGTAGATCATCCCAACTATGCAAACAAATATGAAGCAAGGAAGCAACAAGTGCATGAATCTTTTTAAGCTGACAAAGAAAGAATGATTCCTACAAGTAAGTTTTTCATTCCAAGGCATCCAATTTTTTTCTATGGATATTGTTTCTATTGTGGCAACTTTGAACATGAGGATATGAGTTGTAGCACTTTTAGACATAACCGAAATGTAGAAACAAGATTCAATAAACCTCGAATGGCTATGTATCAAAATTCCTTCTCCCATCTACTAAATGACCTTGAATGCCACGTATCGAATCATTTTGGACACAAGGAAAGTGAACGCAGAAGCAATATGCTTCTTATCTATAAGCAAGATAGACAAGAAGATTTTACGGTTTGGAGAATTAAAAATAAAAACAAAGAAAATTGTGGACTAGATCTATATGCCAAAAATAAAGAAAATCAATGGTATATTGACAGTGGATACTCCAAGCACATGACATGAGACAAGAGTAAGTTTGAATTCCTAACTGAAGAAAAAGGTGGTAATGTTACTTTTGGAAACAATGCTCCAACTAGAATTAGAGAAAAAGGAATTGTTGTACTAGATGAAGATAAGAAGGGAAAGACCAAAGCACAAAATGTGTTGTATGTAGATTATCTAAAACATAACCTGTTGAGTGTAAGTCAAATGTGTGACCAAGGACACGATGTTCTCTTTCATTCAAAAGGTTGTAAAGTAATGGATGTGAATACAAGAAATAATGTAGTCAAGGCAGTCAGAACTTCAGGAAATGTGTATGTCTTAAAAGAAGGCAAAGAAAAATGTTGCATTGGTAAAACTGATGAGAGTTGGCTTTGGCAAAAAATACTAGGCCATCTTAGTTTTAATCGGCTTGTTAATCCAGAAAGAAAATATTATATGAGAGATATGCCCAAAATTTCCAAACCTGAGAATATTGTATGTAAGTCATGTCAGTTTGGAAAGCAGTCAAGAGTTCAATTCAAGGCAAGAGAACACTCCACCACTCAACCTCTTGAGTTGATTCATACATATCTTTGTGGCCCTACTAGTACACAATCACCTCGAGGTGAAAAATATTTCATTTTGTTTATTGATGACTATACCAAAATGACTTGGGTTGGATTGTTGAAGCATAAATTTGAGGCTTTTGAAAAAATCAAAATCTTCAAAGCATGGGTAGAAAATGAAATGGATTTAAAAATAAAGTGCCTAACATCATACGGAGGAGGAGAATTCACATTTGATGAATTCAACGGTTATTTTGAAAAGCATGGGATCAAGAGACAGTTTGCTATTGCCAGAACCCCTCAACAAAATGGAGTAGTAGAAAGGATGAACATAACAGTTCAAGAAATGACCAGGGCCATGCTTGATGAATCAAAAGTACCTAAAATATTTTGGGGAGAAGTTGTTCAAATTGTTGTTAACATTCTCAATAAAACGCACATAAGAGTAAACAGTGATTAAACCCCTTATGAGCTATGGCATGGCAGACCACCATCAATAAAACACTTCAAAGTTTTTGGAAACAAATGCTATATTAAAAGAAATGAAGACAACTTGGGTAAGTTTGATTCTAGAGCTAATGAAGGTATCTTGTTAGGATACTCCTCCAGAAGTAAAAGATACAAGTGATAGAACAAAAGACTCCACAAAATAGTTGAAAGTGTAGATGTAAAGGTAGATGAGACACCACTTCATCCAAAGAAACATCAACACCATGATAATTCATATGATGAACCAATAAAAAATGAACCACAAGGATATGGAATGCATGAGTATCAGGAACAAGAGGATTCTGAGGAAGAAGAGAGAATGGAGACATCACAACCAAAGACCCCATTAAGGTATGTTCAAAAACATCATCCAAAAAGTCAAATTCTTGGAAACAAAGAAGTAGGTGTACAAACTAGAAGAAAACTTATAAATACATCTACCTCTGCAAATTTTGCACTATTATCCATGAGTGAACCCCAAAAATTTGTGCAAGCGAGTCAAGATGATCACTAGGTTAAATCCATGATTGAAGAACTACATCAAATAGAAAAAAAATCAGACTTGGGATATTATTCCAAGACCCAAAAACAAGAATGTAATTGGAACCAAATGGGTATACAGAAACAAGTTAAATGAAGACAGACAAATATTCAAGAACAAGGCCAGATTGGTATGCAAAGGGTATCCTCGAGTCGAAGGGGTATACTTTGAAGAAACTTTTTCCCTTGTTGCAAGAATTGAAGCTATCGGGATGTTTTTGGCTTTTGCATGCTACACAAAATTCAAAGTTTACCAGATGGATGTCAAATCAACATTTTTGAATGGTGACCTTGAGGAAGAAGTTTATGTGGAGCAACCATAAGTTTTTTTTCTAACTGACAAAAAGGATTATATATGTTGATTAAACAAAGACTTGTATGGGATAAAACAAGGTCCAAGAGCTTGGTATTACAGACTTGACAAGTATTTTCACCAGCAAGGATTTTAAAAAGGAACAGTTGATAGCAACTTATATATCAAAGCTAAAGGTAATGATTTGTTAATTATTGTAGTGTATGTTGATGATTTTATTTTTGGCAGTAACATTAAATTAATGAGTAAGAAGTTTATAGTTGCAATTCAACAAGAGTTTGAGATGTCCATGTTAGGAGAACCTTCCTTCTTTCTTGACTTACAGATTCATCAATCTAAAAAAGGAATTTCCATTTCTCAAAGTAAATATCTCAAGGAAATCTTGAAGAACTTTGGCATGGAGAATTGCGCACCAGTAAGCACTCCCAGTTGAAAACTCAGCACAGGTCTATGATAGGAAATTTACTCTATCTCGTAGCTTCAAGGCATGGCATCATACAAGCATTAGGTTTGGTAGGCAGGTTTCAAGCCAATCCTAAGGAAACTCATGTTCTTACGGTCAAAAGAATATTTAGATATTTGCAAGGCATTGTTGATTGTGGCATGTGGTATCCAAAAGACACAAACCTCATCCTCAGAGATTATACAGATGTAAACTAGGTGGGAAGCATTGATGATATAAAAAGTACTAGTGGAAGCGCATTCTTCCTTAGCAATTGTTTAGTGTCTTGGCTTAACAAGAAACAAACCTCCACATCTCTCTCTACAGTTGAAACCGAATATATAGCAACAACATCTTGTTGTACTCAAGTGTTGTGGATTAAAAACCATATCAAGGATATTCAAGCTCCTTCTGATCAACATGTCTCCATCATGTGTGACAATACAAGTTCTATTAATATCTATAAAAATCTTGTTCAAGACTCTAAGACTAAGCATATACCAATCAAATATCATTTTCTCGAAGAATAGGTTCAGGATCAGGTGGTCAAATTAGAGTATGTTCCTTCCAAAGAGCAGATTGCAGATATTTTTACCAAGCCATTACCCAGAGAGAGCTTTGAGTATCTTAGATAGAAATTGGGGGTGATCTCATCTGCCCTTCTTCAATAAAGAACACAATTCACTACTTCAAAATGGGCACAATTGAAGTTTGATATGGCTCTCGATGGTATTCTTCTTAAGGATGGCTATGTGCGCATAAAGGGGTTTGGAGGAGAGAATATCTCAAGTCCATCTTTGTCATTGGTGTCAATGGGGGAGAATACCATAAAGGCTATTGATCTGGAAATTGCACACGTTGAAAGGGGGAGCAACTTGCAGTTGCGCACATTGAAAGGGGGAGAAACCTACAGTTTCACACATCGAAAAGGAATAGCTTAGCATAAAGGCCATCGTTTTGGTAGTCACCTTTCAAAACACAGAAGAAGGCTCTTTTGGTTGCCATCAATGACAAAGGGGGATTTTGTTGCGCATATGTTTCCATCAATGTCAAAGAAGTAATGTACATGGTGCACATACAGTATGATGAACAAGACAATATGGAGCACAGGCAGTGGAAGTCCATGAAAGGTAAATAGAAATGTAGAAGAAGACTGGAAGGCGCAGAGACAACCACAAGAATGTATGAAGTGAAATCGAAGAAAACAGAGTTGAATGACCCTTTCATCGAGACGAATCCAGTGCGACGGAGTGGACAACGATGGAACATGTGGAAGTTGCACGAAGGAGTGGAATACAATGGAATATGTGGAAGTTGTGTAGATGAAAATCTACAAGGTGCCTTAATCCATTGCGACAAATGGCACAGTGGAGTGTGACGAAATGAAGCCTGTGTGACAAGTGACAGAGTGGAATGCGACAGGATGAAGGGAGCGACTGCATGAACACACTGGAGGGAAAGTGTGACAAGATGAATACTTGTGACTTAATCATTGGGATCTTATTATATCTGCGCAGTAGGTGCTCTATAGACCAGAATGTGAGTTGTTCCATCATTCATCGGGAGATGCTCTGATAAGACTAAGTTTTGTTGTTGGAGATTAGTTGGAGCTCATTCTTAGGAATATTTGGTCCATTTGATTTAGTCAAAGAATGTCTAGTTGTAAAAATATCTTGATCTAGTCAAGATTGTCCATAATATAATTGTCATGCGTCCACATACTTTATTTAGACAAAAGTGTAACTGGCAGGACTTTGATTTGGTCAATATTTGTCCACAATGTAACTATCATGCGTCTACATACTTTATTTATACAAAAGTGTAACTAACAGAACTTTGATCTGGTCAAAATATGTCCACAATGTAATTGTTGTGTCCACATACAAGAAGGAGAACTCAGGCAAAAACATTATAAATAAGGATGTGCTATGCTCGATTGGTGCATTGATAATGAGAGGGATGTCCACAACGTAATTGTTATGTGTCCACATACAGGAAGGAGAACTTGGGCAAAAACATTATAAATAAGGATGCACTCTGCTTGATTGGTGTGTTGATAATGAGAGGGAAAAAGGTCATGTAACTGTTCAAAAGAACTGAACTGGAAATTTATCAATTGTTCTTAATTGTAGAGAAAAGTCTTGAAAAGGTACAATTTTGTAAGAATATTTTTTAAATTGAATTCAGGGTGGTAGGGTGGTGCTAGGGTGAGTTGAATTTCACTAAGGATTGGTGTCCTCATTATCTGCGACAGGTTGGTGACTAAGAGGATTGGTGTCCTCTTTGTTTGCAAAAGGTTGGTGCCTGAGAGGATTGGTGTCCTCATTTGTGACAGGTGGGTGTCTGTCAAGATGAATAATTGTAAATTGTAAGTTGGTGCTTGCAAAATAACATAAAGAAAGATGTTATGTGGTTTTATCCTGCATTGAGTTTCCACGTAAAAATTCTGGTGTAATGTGTTTTATGTGTTGTGTTTTTTGTTCTACTTGTATTGTTGATTAAGTAAGCACTGCTAAATAACTTTAATATGTTGAAAAGAAAGCAAATTGAGAAATATGATACAATATTAATTCACCACCGCCCCTCTTAGTATTGTTGTAAGTTATAAAAAAATGAACCTTATTTTCCATTTCACTCCTTATGAAATACTTATATTAATACTTTAATATAAAGTAATTAAATATTAATTTCCAATTTTCAAAATACTCCTTATGAAATACTTCTCCTTCTATATCACTTGCTAATAAGAATAGTAATATAAAAATCCATGGTCCAATGGTTTACCAAAACCATGGGTCAAAGCAATACAATGGGCCAATGGTTTACCAAAACCACGGGCCTATAAACCAACAATGGTAAAATGAAATTTTTGCCCTTCCTTCTTTTTTTTTCTTTTTTTACTTATTTTCCTTATAGTATTTTCCCAATACCATGGGCAATTACCATGGGTTTTTTTGAAACCATGCTTTGTTCTTTTTTTTCTTCTCCCTTATTATATTTTTATTAAGAGGAAAGAATGGGTCACTAGGAGATTATTTGGAGATCTTTTTTTTTATGCCATATTAAAATCCACTTGATCAAGATCACACCGAACAACCAAAAAGTTGACCATGGGCAACTAAAAGACCACTCTTATACCAAATGAAGTGGATCTCATGGTCCACTTCATGAGAGCATCATGAATACATAATATAATTCCATATATCCATAATAAATAATATTTTGTTTACTATCCATTTTACATATTTACTTGACATCATATGAAATACAATACATGTATGTATACACATGGGAAATGTTAAGTCATGTCCTTGCCAATTTCATAACTTATCATAGACCAAAGGTCATGAATTATGATAGAATTATCATTTACATTATAATGTCTATTTACATAATAACAAACCTATAACATATTATTACATGATAAGTAATATAATATACTTTTAGGTATATTAGTCACATTAGTTGAAAGTATTTTTCATCTCTTTTTAATATTGATATAAAAATATAGATTTATTTTCATGATTTAATATGTAATATGTTTTCACTATTTGTAACATTAATATTACCAACTATTATCTTCTAGGTCACTTTAATCAAATGTATTTTTTATCTCTTTTTTATATTTAATATAAAAAATTATAATGATTTTCATGATTTAATAGAAGATTTAATCAAACAAATTGTTTTGAAAAGTTAATCAAATATGTTTTAGAATAATTTTTCTTGATTTAATATGCAAGATGTTATCACTATATTAAATTGGAGGTATGATTAATTTTAGAAGATTTCACTAATATAATTATAATTTTATCAATATTAAAAATATACGATTTAGTAAAAAAATATGATTAATCAAACCATGCAATCATTGATTGAATCATTTAATTAATAAAGTTCATAAATATGTTTAATCAAAATATCATATCTGTCTAGACAACAAATATTGCACCTTGAAAAAGAGTTAACCATTATATGGTGTTTACTGATTATTATAATTTTTTGCAATCACAATCCAAATTAAATGATTTTATATAACTAGAGTTAAACATTATACAGTATCTCAAATTCAATGTAAAACTAGAGAAATAATCAATAATGTTAATGATGTTAATCATTAACATGCATAATACATTTTATAAATTAAACAACATCAACATCAACAGAATATGAACATGTATAATATACATGAACGATAATATCAAAAATCAATGTTTGTGACAAATATACATCTCAAGTCAAATACACATGTTGATTATAAACGTCAGATAACATACATCATAGCAATCAATATATGTGTGAACTACTATTAGGTTTGCTACCAGACCTAGAGGCATTAGTACCTCTGATAGATAAGAAACAATCTATAATCAGATATATATCTCTAATAACATATGTGTCACTTGATAAGAGAATCCAGGATATAGGATCAATAACTTGTACAGTACGTGGATTGGTGGATGGTGTAGTAGGTGGTGCAAGTAGTGTAACTGGTGGTGTAGGTGGAGTAGCAAGTGGTGGAATAGGTGGTGCAACTGGTGGCACACATGGAGGAGGAAGAGGGGCAGGTGATGGTGGATGAGTTGGAGTAGGAGAAGTTGGAGGAGGAGGAGGAGGGGTAGGTGATGATGGATGAGTTGGAGTAGGAGAAGCTAGAGGTGGAAGAGAAGGAGCAGTTGTGGGAGGAGAATCCTCATATGCTTCATCATCTAAAGACAAATTAGATGAAGAAGATGAATGAGTATGTCTTGCAGCTTGTCACCCCTCATCCCTCACCCTCTACCCCAAATGGGGAAACTGATAATATGATGCATCAATAACGTCATATCATAACTCACCAGCCTACACAAGTATTTTGCATGGCTCTCTTGGGAAACATCTACTCCCAGAAACACATATGCACATCATTCATCGACCTAGGTGTGAGATAGTCAAATGTTAGTTGAGTCATCGAAAACCTCTCAATAAATAAGTAAATATCTTTGAAGCAAAGGGAAAGACTAGTCTTTCCTCAAACACAATACAACAATGATACAAAGTAATACAAAAAAATTCATAAAGTAAATTGTAATGGAAAACCACCTAATAAATTGGTGCCTACAAAATAAACTATCTACATAGTACATTAGAGGGAAACTAATTCTATGTCCATTAGAGGTATATAGTGCTAGTGTCATCATCATAAAAGATGAGTACCAAATATGCTCTACAACAAAAGAATGTAAACTCAACCACCCCCCAATGTCCTAGAAGTCACTAGGGTCAATGAAAAATAGACTAACATATCTCTTCACATATGGCAGTTGATTCTCTCCCACAATGTTGGGTCGCAAATTGAGAAAATGGAGCAAATTATCCCCATTCCTGGACAATCCAATGATAAAATAAAAAAATCCACTACATGGGTTAGTACCATAGATTCAGACCAACCATAAAGATCTACCTACCATAGTTCACATTGATTTTACTATTTCATTGTTACTGGTGTTCATAAATAAATTCCCATGCACTGATTAGTCTGCCAAGTTTTAGTAATATATTCAACAATCGATGCATGATACATATGTTAACGCTAAATGGGATGCTTTATTATTTGTTAGTGCACCACTATTTACGATGTACTATAAATAATTTAGAGCATTACCATCCCTTGACATTGTTAAAGAGGGTAAGTGGTGTACCACCTCTTTATGGGGCATTGCAACCAATGTCTCCTACTGAATTTTTTGCACACTAGATAGCA
>ML802610.1:65926-76541 GCA_009831015.1 Picea engelmannii | reverse complement strand
CATCTAAATGCCCTTTCAAAGAAAACAACACCAATGAAAAAGAAAGAAAAGGCAAGGATAGACCTAGGGAGTTTAAAAAGAAAAATTATTTTAAAAGGAACAAGTTTTATTCAAAAGAGGAGACATTGAAGAAGAAGAATATGAGCCAGATACAATTCAAGATGAAAAACTTCTCATGGCTTTGGAGCTACTCAAATCTTATCAAGAAAAAACAGACACATAAGAGTGTGAAACTGTAGTAGATATGGAAGGAGAACTCATTATTTCTCTAGAGGAAATCTCCCGACTCAAGAAAAAGAATAGACTAATAAAAGAACAATTACAATTTTATAAAGAAAAAAACAATGAGGTCAGTGAAGATATAGTCATACTAAAAATCTAGGTAGAAGAGGCCAAAAGAAGGGAATAAATATTGATGAATAAGATAAAAGAAATGGAGAACATTTGTGACAAACTAGAAGCGGAAATAGTGTCCTTAAGAAAATATCTAGAGAAGTCCAAGACTCAAATGAAATTCATAAAAGGATCTGAAACTCTAGATAACATTCTCGGTAATCAGAGATCAACATATGACAAGACATGGCTAGGATATAAGGAAAGTCTCAAAATTGTAAAAGGTGAATCAAGCACCAGCATGTCAACTAGTGAGAAGCCTACAAGTTATGCAAATGATCTCAAGGGAAAAAAAAGTCAGCCCAAAAAATCAAAAGAGGATTAGAAGAAACATTCAGAAGTAGATCATCCCAACTATGCAAACAAATATGAAGCAAGGAAGCAACAAGTGCATGAATCTTTTTAAGCTGACAAAGAAAGAATGATTCCTACAAGTAAGTTTTTCATTCCAAGGCATCCAATTTTTTTCTATGGATATTGTTTCTATTGTGGCAACTTTGAACATGAGGATATGAGTTGTAGCACTTTTAGACATAACCGAAATGTAGAAACAAGATTCAATAAACCTCGAATGGCTATGTATCAAAATTCCTTCTCCCATCTACTAAATGACCTTGAATGCCACGTATCGAATCATTTTGGACACAAGGAAAGTGAACGCAGAAGCAATATGCTTCTTATCTATAAGCAAGATAGACAAGAAGATTTTACGGTTTGGAGAATTAAAAATAAAAACAAAGAAAATTGTGGACTAGATCTATATGCCAAAAATAAAGAAAATCAATGGTATATTGACAGTGGATACTCCAAGCACATGACATGAGACAAGAGTAAGTTTGAATTCCTAACTGAAGAAAAAGGTGGTAATGTTACTTTTGGAAACAATGCTCCAACTAGAATTAGAGAAAAAGGAATTGTTGTACTAGATGAAGATAAGAAGGGAAAGACCAAAGCACAAAATGTGTTGTATGTAGATTATCTAAAACATAACCTGTTGAGTGTAAGTCAAATGTGTGACCAAGGACACGATGTTCTCTTTCATTCAAAAGGTTGTAAAGTAATGGATGTGAATACAAGAAATAATGTAGTCAAGGCAGTCAGAACTTCAGGAAATGTGTATGTCTTAAAAGAAGGCAAAGAAAAATGTTGCATTGGTAAAACTGATGAGAGTTGGCTTTGGCAAAAAATACTAGGCCATCTTAGTTTTAATCGGCTTGTTAATCCAGAAAGAAAATATTATATGAGAGATATGCCCAAAATTTCCAAACCTGAGAATATTGTATGTAAGTCATGTCAGTTTGGAAAGCAGTCAAGAGTTCAATTCAAGGCAAGAGAACACTCCACCACTCAACCTCTTGAGTTGATTCATACATATCTTTGTGGCCCTACTAGTACACAATCACCTCGAGGTGAAAAATATTTCATTTTGTTTATTGATGACTATACCAAAATGACTTGGGTTGGATTGTTGAAGCATAAATTTGAGGCTTTTGAAAAAATCAAAATCTTCAAAGCATGGGTAGAAAATGAAATGGATTTAAAAATAAAGTGCCTAACATCATACGGAGGAGGAGAATTCACATTTGATGAATTCAACGGTTATTTTGAAAAGCATGGGATCAAGAGACAGTTTGCTATTGCCAGAACCCCTCAACAAAATGGAGTAGTAGAAAGGATGAACATAACAGTTCAAGAAATGACCAGGGCCATGCTTGATGAATCAAAAGTACCTAAAATATTTTGGGGAGAAGTTGTTCAAATTGTTGTTAACATTCTCAATAAAACGCACATAAGAGTAAACAGTGATTAAACCCCTTATGAGCTATGGCATGGCAGACCACCATCAATAAAACACTTCAAAGTTTTTGGAAACAAATGCTATATTAAAAGAAATGAAGACAACTTGGGTAAGTTTGATTCTAGAGCTAATGAAGGTATCTTGTTAGGATACTCCTCCAGAAGTAAAAGATACAAGTGATAGAACAAAAGACTCCACAAAATAGTTGAAAGTGTAGATGTAAAGGTAGATGAGACACCACTTCATCCAAAGAAACATCAACACCATGATAATTCATATGATGAACCAATAAAAAATGAACCACAAGGATATGGAATGCATGAGTATCAGGAACAAGAGGATTCTGAGGAAGAAGAGAGAATGGAGACATCACAACCAAAGACCCCATTAAGGTATGTTCAAAAACATCATCCAAAAAGTCAAATTCTTGGAAACAAAGAAGTAGGTGTACAAACTAGAAGAAAACTTATAAATACATCTACCTCTGCAAATTTTGCACTATTATCCATGAGTGAACCCCAAAAATTTGTGCAAGCGAGTCAAGATGATCACTAGGTTAAATCCATGATTGAAGAACTACATCAAATAGAAAAAAAATCAGACTTGGGATATTATTCCAAGACCCAAAAACAAGAATGTAATTGGAACCAAATGGGTATACAGAAACAAGTTAAATGAAGACAGACAAATATTCAAGAACAAGGCCAGATTGGTATGCAAAGGGTATCCTCGAGTCGAAGGGGTATACTTTGAAGAAACTTTTTCCCTTGTTGCAAGAATTGAAGCTATCGGGATGTTTTTGGCTTTTGCATGCTACACAAAATTCAAAGTTTACCAGATGGATGTCAAATCAACATTTTTGAATGGTGACCTTGAGGAAGAAGTTTATGTGGAGCAACCATAAGTTTTTTTTCTAACTGACAAAAAGGATTATATATGTTGATTAAACAAAGACTTGTATGGGATAAAACAAGGTCCAAGAGCTTGGTATTACAGACTTGACAAGTATTTTCACCAGCAAGGATTTTAAAAAGGAACAGTTGATAGCAACTTATATATCAAAGCTAAAGGTAATGATTTGTTAATTATTGTAGTGTATGTTGATGATTTTATTTTTGGCAGTAACATTAAATTAATGAGTAAGAAGTTTATAGTTGCAATTCAACAAGAGTTTGAGATGTCCATGTTAGGAGAACCTTCCTTCTTTCTTGACTTACAGATTCATCAATCTAAAAAAGGAATTTCCATTTCTCAAAGTAAATATCTCAAGGAAATCTTGAAGAACTTTGGCATGGAGAATTGCGCACCAGTAAGCACTCCCAGTTGAAAACTCAGCACAGGTCTATGATAGGAAATTTACTCTATCTCGTAGCTTCAAGGCATGGCATCATACAAGCATTAGGTTTGGTAGGCAGGTTTCAAGCCAATCCTAAGGAAACTCATGTTCTTACGGTCAAAAGAATATTTAGATATTTGCAAGGCATTGTTGATTGTGGCATGTGGTATCCAAAAGACACAAACCTCATCCTCAGAGATTATACAGATGTAAACTAGGTGGGAAGCATTGATGATATAAAAAGTACTAGTGGAAGCGCATTCTTCCTTAGCAATTGTTTAGTGTCTTGGCTTAACAAGAAACAAACCTCCACATCTCTCTCTACAGTTGAAACCGAATATATAGCAACAACATCTTGTTGTACTCAAGTGTTGTGGATTAAAAACCATATCAAGGATATTCAAGCTCCTTCTGATCAACATGTCTCCATCATGTGTGACAATACAAGTTCTATTAATATCTATAAAAATCTTGTTCAAGACTCTAAGACTAAGCATATACCAATCAAATATCATTTTCTCGAAGAATAGGTTCAGGATCAGGTGGTCAAATTAGAGTATGTTCCTTCCAAAGAGCAGATTGCAGATATTTTTACCAAGCCATTACCCAGAGAGAGCTTTGAGTATCTTAGATAGAAATTGGGGGTGATCTCATCTGCCCTTCTTCAATAAAGAACACAATTCACTACTTCAAAATGGGCACAATTGAAGTTTGATATGGCTCTCGATGGTATTCTTCTTAAGGATGGCTATGTGCGCATAAAGGGGTTTGGAGGAGAGAATATCTCAAGTCCATCTTTGTCATTGGTGTCAATGGGGGAGAATACCATAAAGGCTATTGATCTGGAAATTGCACACGTTGAAAGGGGGAGCAACTTGCAGTTGCGCACATTGAAAGGGGGAGAAACCTACAGTTTCACACATCGAAAAGGAATAGCTTAGCATAAAGGCCATCGTTTTGGTAGTCACCTTTCAAAACACAGAAGAAGGCTCTTTTGGTTGCCATCAATGACAAAGGGGGATTTTGTTGCGCATATGTTTCCATCAATGTCAAAGAAGTAATGTACATGGTGCACATACAGTATGATGAACAAGACAATATGGAGCACAGGCAGTGGAAGTCCATGAAAGGTAAATAGAAATGTAGAAGAAGACTGGAAGGCGCAGAGACAACCACAAGAATGTATGAAGTGAAATCGAAGAAAACAGAGTTGAATGACCCTTTCATCGAGACGAATCCAGTGCGACGGAGTGGACAACGATGGAACATGTGGAAGTTGCACGAAGGAGTGGAATACAATGGAATATGTGGAAGTTGTGTAGATGAAAATCTACAAGGTGCCTTAATCCATTGCGACAAATGGCACAGTGGAGTGTGACGAAATGAAGCCTGTGTGACAAGTGACAGAGTGGAATGCGACAGGATGAAGGGAGCGACTGCATGAACACACTGGAGGGAAAGTGTGACAAGATGAATACTTGTGACTTAATCATTGGGATCTTATTATATCTGCGCAGTAGGTGCTCTATAGACCAGAATGTGAGTTGTTCCATCATTCATCGGGAGATGCTCTGATAAGACTAAGTTTTGTTGTTGGAGATTAGTTGGAGCTCATTCTTAGGAATATTTGGTCCATTTGATTTAGTCAAAGAATGTCTAGTTGTAAAAATATCTTGATCTAGTCAAGATTGTCCATAATATAATTGTCATGCGTCCACATACTTTATTTAGACAAAAGTGTAACTGGCAGGACTTTGATTTGGTCAATATTTGTCCACAATGTAACTATCATGCGTCTACATACTTTATTTATACAAAAGTGTAACTAACAGAACTTTGATCTGGTCAAAATATGTCCACAATGTAATTGTTGTGTCCACATACAAGAAGGAGAACTCAGGCAAAAACATTATAAATAAGGATGTGCTATGCTCGATTGGTGCATTGATAATGAGAGGGATGTCCACAACGTAATTGTTATGTGTCCACATACAGGAAGGAGAACTTGGGCAAAAACATTATAAATAAGGATGCACTCTGCTTGATTGGTGTGTTGATAATGAGAGGGAAAAAGGTCATGTAACTGTTCAAAAGAACTGAACTGGAAATTTATCAATTGTTCTTAATTGTAGAGAAAAGTCTTGAAAAGGTACAATTTTGTAAGAATATTTTTTAAATTGAATTCAGGGTGGTAGGGTGGTGCTAGGGTGAGTTGAATTTCACTAAGGATTGGTGTCCTCATTATCTGCGACAGGTTGGTGACTAAGAGGATTGGTGTCCTCTTTGTTTGCAAAAGGTTGGTGCCTGAGAGGATTGGTGTCCTCATTTGTGACAGGTGGGTGTCTGTCAAGATGAATAATTGTAAATTGTAAGTTGGTGCTTGCAAAATAACATAAAGAAAGATGTTATGTGGTTTTATCCTGCATTGAGTTTCCACGTAAAAATTCTGGTGTAATGTGTTTTATGTGTTGTGTTTTTTGTTCTACTTGTATTGTTGATTAAGTAAGCACTGCTAAATAACTTTAATATGTTGAAAAGAAAGCAAATTGAGAAATATGATACAATATTAATTCACCACCGCCCCTCTTAGTATTGTTGTAAGTTATAAAAAAATGAACCTTATTTTCCATTTCACTCCTTATGAAATACTTATATTAATACTTTAATATAAAGTAATTAAATATTAATTTCCAATTTTCAAAATACTCCTTATGAAATACTTCTCCTTCTATATCACTTGCTAATAAGAATAGTAATATAAAAATCCATGGTCCAATGGTTTACCAAAACCATGGGTCAAAGCAATACAATGGGCCAATGGTTTACCAAAACCACGGGCCTATAAACCAACAATGGTAAAATGAAATTTTTGCCCTTCCTTCTTTTTTTTTCTTTTTTTACTTATTTTCCTTATAGTATTTTCCCAATACCATGGGCAATTACCATGGGTTTTTTTGAAACCATGCTTTGTTCTTTTTTTTCTTCTCCCTTATTATATTTTTATTAAGAGGAAAGAATGGGTCACTAGGAGATTATTTGGAGATCTTTTTTTTTATGCCATATTAAAATCCACTTGATCAAGATCACACCGAACAACCAAAAAGTTGACCATGGGCAACTAAAAGACCACTCTTATACCAAATGAAGTGGATCTCATGGTCCACTTCATGAGAGCATCATGAATACATAATATAATTCCATATATCCATAATAAATAATATTTTGTTTACTATCCATTTTACATATTTACTTGACATCATATGAAATACAATACATGTATGTATACACATGGGAAATGTTAAGTCATGTCCTTGCCAATTTCATAACTTATCATAGACCAAAGGTCATGAATTATGATAGAATTATCATTTACATTATAATGTCTATTTACATAATAACAAACCTATAACATATTATTACATGATAAGTAATATAATATACTTTTAGGTATATTAGTCACATTAGTTGAAAGTATTTTTCATCTCTTTTTAATATTGATATAAAAATATAGATTTATTTTCATGATTTAATATGTAATATGTTTTCACTATTTGTAACATTAATATTACCAACTATTATCTTCTAGGTCACTTTAATCAAATGTATTTTTTATCTCTTTTTTATATTTAATATAAAAAATTATAATGATTTTCATGATTTAATAGAAGATTTAATCAAACAAATTGTTTTGAAAAGTTAATCAAATATGTTTTAGAATAATTTTTCTTGATTTAATATGCAAGATGTTATCACTATATTAAATTGGAGGTATGATTAATTTTAGAAGATTTCACTAATATAATTATAATTTTATCAATATTAAAAATATACGATTTAGTAAAAAAATATGATTAATCAAACCATGCAATCATTGATTGAATCATTTAATTAATAAAGTTCATAAATATGTTTAATCAAAATATCATATCTGTCTAGACAACAAATATTGCACCTTGAAAAAGAGTTAACCATTATATGGTGTTTACTGATTATTATAATTTTTTGCAATCACAATCCAAATTAAATGATTTTATATAACTAGAGTTAAACATTATACAGTATCTCAAATTCAATGTAAAACTAGAGAAATAATCAATAATGTTAATGATGTTAATCATTAACATGCATAATACATTTTATAAATTAAACAACATCAACATCAACAGAATATGAACATGTATAATATACATGAACGATAATATCAAAAATCAATGTTTGTGACAAATATACATCTCAAGTCAAATACACATGTTGATTATAAACGTCAGATAACATACATCATAGCAATCAATATATGTGTGAACTACTATTAGGTTTGCTACCAGACCTAGAGGCATTAGTACCTCTGATAGATAAGAAACAATCTATAATCAGATATATATCTCTAATAACATATGTGTCACTTGATAAGAGAATCCAGGATATAGGATCAATAACTTGTACAGTACGTGGATTGGTGGATGGTGTAGTAGGTGGTGCAAGTAGTGTAACTGGTGGTGTAGGTGGAGTAGCAAGTGGTGGAATAGGTGGTGCAACTGGTGGCACACATGGAGGAGGAAGAGGGGCAGGTGATGGTGGATGAGTTGGAGTAGGAGAAGTTGGAGGAGGAGGAGGAGGGGTAGGTGATGATGGATGAGTTGGAGTAGGAGAAGCTAGAGGTGGAAGAGAAGGAGCAGTTGTGGGAGGAGAATCCTCATATGCTTCATCATCTAAAGACAAATTAGATGAAGAAGATGAATGAGTATGTCTTGCAGCTTGTCACCCCTCATCCCTCACCCTCTACCCCAAATGGGGAAACTGATAATATGATGCATCAATAACGTCATATCATAACTCACCAGCCTACACAAGTATTTTGCATGGCTCTCTTGGGAAACATCTACTCCCAGAAACACATATGCACATCATTCATCGACCTAGGTGTGAGATAGTCAAATGTTAGTTGAGTCATCGAAAACCTCTCAATAAATAAGTAAATATCTTTGAAGCAAAGGGAAAGACTAGTCTTTCCTCAAACACAATACAACAATGATACAAAGTAATACAAAAAAATTCATAAAGTAAATTGTAATGGAAAACCACCTAATAAATTGGTGCCTACAAAATAAACTATCTACATAGTACATTAGAGGGAAACTAATTCTATGTCCATTAGAGGTATATAGTGCTAGTGTCATCATCATAAAAGATGAGTACCAAATATGCTCTACAACAAAAGAATGTAAACTCAACCACCCCCCAATGTCCTAGAAGTCACTAGGGTCAATGAAAAATAGACTAACATATCTCTTCACATATGGCAGTTGATTCTCTCCCACAATGTTGGGTCGCAAATTGAGAAAATGGAGCAAATTATCCCCATTCCTGGACAATCCAATGATAAAATAAAAAAATCCACTACATGGGTTAGTACCATAGATTCAGACCAACCATAAAGATCTACCTACCATAGTTCACATTGATTTTACTATTTCATTGTTACTGGTGTTCATAAATAAATTCCCATGCACTGATTAGTCTGCCAAGTTTTAGTAATATATTCAACAATCGATGCATGATACATATGTTAACGCTAAATGGGATGCTTTATTATTTGTTAGTGCACCACTATTTACGATGTACTATAAATAATTTAGAGCATTACCATCCCTTGACATTGTTAAAGAGGGTAAGTGGTGTACCACCTCTTTATGGGGCATTGCAACCAATGTCTCCTACTGAATTTTTTGCACACTAGATAGCACAGAAAATGTGTTGCCAAAGATTTAAAAAATTGGTGTGCATATGCTTATGCAGTGCATCGTGAACAATGCATCCATACATATATTAGTGCACCAAAAAGCATAGGAAAATTTCACTCATTATATTGAAATCATCAATGCACTGGTACAATAATGGCGCACTATTAACAATGCAACCTATAAAAGAATTGCTAGATGGTACAAGTTGAAAGATAGTACCACATTGCATAGAAGATTTCTTTAAAAAATAAAAAAACAATTAATTTAAAGCCAAATTTTAAATGTTAATCCACTAAAAATGTAAATTAAGGGTTAAGAATGAATTAACTCGGTCTCCTCTTGCCTGAGAAGGCATGGTTGTTGGATAGGGTAAAACCGAAAATTTGATACCATTTGCAAAATTTCAAAAAAAAACACAAATCCATTGTGGAAGTGAAGGAATTGAGAAGAGGGGTTATCTAGTAGCACTATAAAATGAGGCGGTCCTAAGGGGATAATGAGCATTGTTTCTTGTGTGTCTTGTAGCATTGGATGAAAGTTACAAATGAAATTTGGATTTGTAATTTTTTTTACCCTAGTGTGATATGCCCATTACCTTGCCCATTACCTTGATGCATCAGTGTGTGTGTGTGTTGCTATTTGGTGCACTGGACATTTGTATTTTAAAAATCTATATCTATGTGTGTATTTGTGTTATGCACCAATGCATGTTCTAATATATACCCCACACCAAAAGGTGTTTTTGAAAAAAGTGATAATTTATTACAAAATGTTTAGAATAACTCAGTGTGTGTGGTAGGCTTACTCATAGGTGTGGTTTAGTCTATTGGAAGCACTGGTGATTTAATCCATTTGGTGCACTGATAAAGTTTTCTTTGAAAAATGGTCATTCTTTTTATAAATTGTGTTAAACTATCTGCATTCTTGTGGTAGTGATATGCATTAGTGCACAAACAAAATTTATTTCAAAGATAGAAACAAAATTTTCATTCTGTAGAAATACATGTGCCCATGTATTTTTCCCCAAGACTAAGGGGAGAGGAGAGTTGTAATGCCCAGAGAATAGGCACATAGGAGGAAAAGAATGCAACAACAATAGATTATATTTCAAAGATAGAAACGAAATTTTCATTCTGTATAAATACATGTGCCCGTGTGTGTGTGTGTGTGTGTGTGTGTGTGTGTGTGTGTGTGTGTGTGTGTGTGTGTATATTTGTCTCCCCTGAGAAAAAAAGTGTAGATTTTATTTCAAATATAGAAACGAAATTTTCATTCTGTAGAAATACATGTGCCCGTTTATTTTTCGTTTATTTTTCCCCGAGACTAAAGGGAGAGGAGAGTTGCAAT
>ML802610.1:48966-65727 GCA_009831015.1 Picea engelmannii | reverse complement strand
CGGCCTGACCCCATAGGACAACAGGTCTTGCTTCATGAGGCAATAAGTCTGGTATCATGGTAAGTGTCACCCTAATAATTGAAGCATTTTAACATGTTGCAAAGAATTCTTTCTTGATTACAAAACGTTTGCTTGGAAATTATACGCTTTGCCTTATTTAACCTTGGTGGGTGTCATTTCATCCTAGTAAGTTGGTAACCCTTGGGAATGGGGTGCTACTGAGGGTTCCTTGAAGAGTCATCATCCATTTGTCAATCATACTTATCACCTTCCATGCTCTTTCCATTTTGTTTCCTCGTCTTTTGGGATGTTTGGGTGCACTGGCCCAAGAAGGGATTGTACATCAATTCATGGGAAGAAGGAGTTGAAGGCCTGGAGGGAATGTAGTTGGAAAAATATAAAATCCAAAATTCTAACCTTCTAGATGCTCGCCCAAGGAGGTCTTGAGAGAGATGAAACGTTTCTACTAAAAAATCAAAGAACTGCAAGAAACATTTTCATATTATATAGACGTCCCACTTGTTGAGGGATCTACAGAAGTGTGTTACAACCTTTTCTTTACCCCTATGGCACTCTGCATACTTCTCCCTTCAAGTGACATTGTGGTACTGCCTCCCAAATCTTATGTTACCCATTTGGAGTACCCAATTGTTCTTGACTTTAATTAATTAATGGCAAATAAATGGGATTGGAAAAAGGATGCATTGGAAACGAAGGTGCAACACACCCTCTACAAAGGCACCCATAAATGAGATAATACGAACCCTTGTATGTCATGAACCCCATGCCCAAAGGTCTCAGCCATTCCACCTCACACTCTTACATAACTTAGATGGGTTTCTCTTGGAAAGCACCTTGACTTTAGGACTGATTGGCCCAATAGGATGCCTTGAAAAGGGGGGTTTGATGCACATGTTCAGGTGGTTTGATTATTATATGTGTCTTACTTGGCATGATTCTTGTGACTTATGGACCCTCGGAGGGCGTGCATGTTTGTCTTTGCGGGACCTTGTTTGGAAGATAGTTATTCATGAGGAGATGACTTGTTCGAACCTTCATGGGGAATTTGGAGCCCAAGGATGGATGCAGAGACCCCATGTTTGGGGAAAGTTGGTGATCACTATTGCACAGGAGGTCATTTCATTTGGAGGCACTCTGACAGGCCTAGGTGGAGGGCTCCCACCTTCTCCCACATGGACGCTAGCCTTTAGAGGCTCGTACGTCACTTACCTAGCCTATGACGTCACCATGAAGAAGGCTAAGGTTTGATCATATGGGAGGAGATTATGAAACAACGTTTTGGCACATGTGGCATGGTTACTGGCATTTTGAGGCCCAATATTCCACTAAGAAACCTCAACGTTCCACATTGGATGCCCAACGTCACCCTAGAAGGGAATGGTGTCACCCTTTGAGGGTCATTTTGTAAAAAAATGAATTTATTTTTAATTTTAATGAGCAAATTAAGAAGTAGGCTCAGATTTGTGAATAGACACAACTTTTGGTTAATAAGGTTGGGATTTCCCATATAAATATGGCTACCCTAAATTATTTTTCATCATAACTCACCTCTCACAAGAGGGAGGACTAAAATTTTCACCCTCTAGGGCATGTTGACTAAAATTTGTGCTATCTTTGAAGTTTATGGCCTCTTTTATTGATGTGCGAGGCTTGGAGGAGCATGCTAAAGGTGTTATTTGACTATTTTTTCTTGGTAAAGTGTTTAATGCTTGATTATTCTTGGTGAAAGTAAGCAAATTTTGCAACTTCCCTCATGCATTGAATGTTTGTGGTTAGATTTACTTGTTTCATATTGAAGATTATAAAATTGCTTGCTTAAAATCCTAGAAGGGAAACATAAGGTGCTTCTTTCTCTCTCTAGACCTTTCCACCCTTAAATTGTCTAGAATAGGCTTCTAAAGCCCTAAATGTGCTAGCACTTTAGTAGCCTCATTCTAGTTTCTTGCTGCAAAAATATATTTCAATAGTCTAAAGGAGAGAAAGATTTGCTAGGGCCTAAAAGGTGCTTATGCCCTAATGGAATTCATCTTGGAGCCTTGAATGCTTGAGGCCTTGAAGTGCCAACACCTCTAGCATTTATTTCTTGGTCCTTTTACAACTATTATCATTTTTTTTCTCCAAGCTAATTTGTTGTTGTAATTGACTCCATAAGCCCAAGAGGCAATGATTTATATGCTCTTGTTGAAGGATTTGATCAAAACAACTCTTGCACTCTCTTCTTTGAAGCTTATACTAACATCTCCTAACCCTAACTTATCTTAAAACACTAACTTAGTGGTTGTTTTTGCAAAGAGCTGCTACAACCAACTTAACTACTGCTAATTTGTTGTATAACTAACTTTAATTGCTAGTTAAAACTACCGGAATTTGCTTGTGACAATTGTTAATCAATTTATGTGATAAATACTAAGTTTTCATTGTTTTTTCAAGCAATTATGAGGCATATTTCTTACAGCTATTATACAATACTATTTTTTGTTGTAAACTTTTAATTTGTTGTAATTTTACATCAACTAGCTTATATTGACATTGTCTATCATCTCTTGAGGCTTTACTATCATTTTTGTACTTGAAATTTCCATATATATGCTTTGTTGTTCTTGTTCCGGCTAGGTACACAAATTACTCTTCATTTGCCTTAATCTCTTAGACATAGACCCTGTGATTTTGCTAACCAGTGAGAAGGGGGGTAAACTTGACCATAACCTTAGCTTTCCAACCCTTTAGATTACTGAGGATGCGTCCCCTAGGATAAACCTTGTCTATCCCTAAAACATGGGGATTTCCTATTAGGGTGATAGTGATAGGTTACCATATAGTTACACCAATTTCCCCTACTTGTCTTGGGCTTTGAACAAGTACAAATTGTGTGATAACATTTTGGCACCATTGTCAGGGAGAATCGAGTCAGTTTTCCTCAATGACATATCTTTGGTAAGCTTTTTCTGAAGCCTTTATTTTACAAGCTTACCTGGCGACTCCACTGAGAGTAATTCCCCCATATTCCTTTGGTGGTACTAAGGGGATCATATGGTGACTCCACTAACCTTTTCCAAGGTGCCACCCTACTCTCAACTTTGTGATATTTTCAAGAAATGGAATCATGGAACCCTAGGAGCAAGTGTATCCTTCTATTGATTTTGAAAGTTTTCTAGCACACCCACATTATTTTGACATAAAATGGTTAAACAACTCTCCAAGATTCAGAGGTCTGCCCCTTAATCACGTTGTAGAGTTCTTGAAGTTTATATGTGAGATAAAATTTGGAGGGGAGGATGTTTTGGTAAAATTATTTATACTTTCCTTGCCATCATTTGCACAAGAATGGGTCAAGAGTTGTTGCAAACCAAATGGTATATCCTCATTAATAGATCTCATCAATAGGTTTCTTGAGTTTTCGATACCACAGTGATAGACGTATGAAGATGTCCTTTGAAATCTCACAACAGTCCTTGAGGATGAAGGGTTCACCATTGAGATTGTAGAAGATCTCAGGGGAGTGCACCATGCTCAATACCAAGAACCCTGTGACATGAGAGAAGAAGAGATTTATGAAGAAGGTTGCCAACCCATTGGAGAGGAAAAAGAACTATCTCATGATGGTATTGAAGAAGTCATGATGTTATTAAAGAACATGAGGATGAAATGTTGGTGTCCACTCCTCCCTTTGATGAAGTCATCCAAGATTCCATTCCTCCTGCGCAAAAAGAAGAGAATGTGGTTAGTCATTTTCCTTTTCAGGTTTTTGATGACACTATGTTCTATAATTCAGAAGGTGAAGAAATAGAGGAACCCTTGGATGCACCAGTCCCTTCATGTTATAATGAAAGTGATGAGTTGATTGAGAATATTAATGAGTTTATACATGTTGGGGGACATAAATGGGATGTTATTCACTATGATGGATATCCCATTTATGACATTGAATATCATTTCTAATTGTTTCTTTCACAACCATCATATGAGATTGTTGTTGATTCTGACATTTGGCAACAAGGAGATGACATAATTACAGATGTATTCCAAACACCCAAGGATGACTTAATGCAGTGTTCTCATAATGATTTCTGGTCATACCTTGAAGAGTTTGTTGAATATAATTTTGAGCACTTGGATATATTCTATGAAGAAGAGTTTCAACCACCGTTGTGCTTAGATTTTTATAAGGGTGAGGACATGGTTTTCATGGAGAAAGATACTTATGATGAGGTTTCCCACTCTCCTTCTTTTCCTTTATCTCGCTACGTCACTAAGGACGTAGCTAGGAAACGTGTCCCTTGTCCCAAGTGGTTCCTAGGGCAAAGCCTTCTCTTGGAATTTAAAGATAGATTGAACTTTTTGAGAAGAATTCTAGTACCTCAATACTTTGACCTTTCCTCGAGAAGTTGTCAGTCATCCTCTATATTCTTGTTCATCCCATCTCAGACCTCATGGAGTGGTGAGGTTCAAGGTAGTCAATATTTTGGGCCTTCTAGTCAGCCTCTTGAGTCTTTTCCCCTTCACGACCCTTTTCAGAGATGGATTGAGCACTCTTGTGGAAATTTCCTCGAGTAGGAGCCTGATGTTACCCCAATATATTAGGGTAAATATGGAGATCGTGTCTTGAGGCCCACAGGTAGTAGACATGGAGTGTCGAGATCCAGATTGACTAGAATAGCCCTGCAGGGCCCCTCCTATTCATTGATGCACCATCATATGTCAACAGTAGCAAAGCAACATTCATCACACCAGCCTGGCCCCAAAGGATAGTAGATCTTGCTTCATGAGGTAATAAGTCTGGTATCATGGTAAGTGTCACCCTAATAATTGAAGCAATAGAACATGTTGCAAAGAATTCTTTATTGATTACAAAATGCTTGCTTGGAAATTATACTCTTTGCCTTATTTAACCTTGGTGGGTGTCATTTTGTTCTAGTAAGTTGGTCACCCTTGGGGATGGGGTGCTACTAGGGCTTCCTTGAAGAGTCATCATCCATTCCCAATCATACATATCACCTTCCATGCTCTTTTGATTATGCTTCCTTATCTTTTTGGATGTTTGGGTGAACTAACCCAAGAAGGGATTGTACCTCATTTAATGGGAAGAAGGGGTTGAAGGTCTGGAGGGAATGTAGTTGGTAAAAGATAAAATCCAAAATTATGACCTTCTAGATGCTTGCCCAAGGAGGTCTTGAGACCAATGAAACATTTCTCCTACAAAATCAAAGACCTGCAAGAAACATTTTCATATTGTATAGATCTCCCACTTGTTGAGGGATCTACACAAGTGTGTTACAACCTTTGCTTACCCCTATGGCACTCTGTGTGCTTCTCCCTTCAAGTGACATTGTGGTACTACCTCCCAAGTCTTATGTTACCCATTTGAAGTACCCAATTGTTCTAGATTTTAATTAATTTATGGCAAATAAATGGGCTTGGAAAAAGGATGCATTGAAAATGATGGTGCAACACACCCTCTACAAAGGCACCCATAAATGAGACAATATGAACCCTTTTATGTCATGAAACCCATGCCCAAAGGTCTTACCCACTCCACCTTACACTCATACATGACTTAGATGGGTTTCGCCTGGAAATCACCCTTGACTTGGGGACTGACTGGCCCAATAGGATGCCTTGACACCCCTCCCACACCTAAATTTGACAAATTGTATAACGTCTTTGAGCATTTGTTTAGTTTGAAAAGAGGGGTTTGATGCACATGTTTGGGTGGTTTGATTATTAGATGTGTCTTACTTGGCATGATTCTCGTGACTTATGGACCTTTGGAGGGTGTACCTGTTTTTCTTTGCAGGACCTTGCCTGGTGAATAGGTATTCATGAGGATATGACTTGTTCGGACCTTCATGGGGGATTTGGAGCCCAAGGATGGATACAGAGACCCCACATTTGGGGAAATCTAGTGATCACTATTTCACATGAGGTCATTTCCTTTGGAGGCACTCTGGCAGGCCTAGATGGAGGGCTCTCACCTTCTCTTGCCTGGATTCTAGCCTTTGGAGTCTTATATGTCACTTACCTAGCCTATGACATCGCCATGAAGAAGGATAATGTTTGATCATATGGGAGGAGGTTATGGCACAACGTTTTGGCACATGTGGCATGGTTACTAGTCTTTGGAGGCCTAACGTTCCACTAAGCAACCTCAACATTTATTGGTTTCTTAGCTGAACAGCTCTTCCTTACTGCCTATTCTATTGACCCAAGATTCATATCTATTAGGGTACCAACAAAGCCTAAAACTATCGACCCTTCTGGTAAACCAAAAGGCAACGCAGCACACAGAATGCACTGTGCAGTCTCACTCGAGATAGCTTTAAATGGGTATCTATAATACTCAAGTGTTTATAGCCTAGGGTTGAGTATGAGATGGAGGATCTGCATTCTGAGCCATTAATTGTGATTTATATTACGTCCTACCATTATTCTATTTACTACTTTAACTTCGTGGTCTCTATTCTTGATAACTCAACAACAATTACTTAGCAATATAATAACTCATTCATTCATTCATTTCACATAGCATCTAACTAATAAAGGTATGACAATGATATGCATGCATTCATCACATTACACAGGTATTACCATGGTTCACCCCCTCCTAGGCTACGTCCAAAAATATTTGGCTCTTGGCTTTCTTATTATGGTAGTTTTGTAATTCTCGCGCCTCGCGCTTACAATTCTTCTTAGATGGGTAGGATCTATGTGAGGCGAACTAGATCGTACCAGGCTCCACAGCCTGCGATCTAATCCTCGAGATCTACCTTTATTCTTCTACTCAACTCAATTTCTTACAAAAACAATTCTCTCATCAAAACATTACATGAATATAGTCGGCTTCCACATAGGTAGCGAACCGAACTTTCCCGAATTCTCCAGCAAACCTCCCTATGATACTTGTGTATCTATATTTATATCTATTGGGCTCTTCAGCCATTTTCACAGAAATCTTACAAAAACCATACAAAAACCTTAACAACTACTGTCGTTAGTGTTAACTCCTCAAATAAACTGGTGGATTTATTTGCTTTTTTAGGTGTTAGGTTGTAACCTCAAGTCATTTTTTGAAGTTTCTATAGTTGCTAAACTTAGGTTTTGGTTTTGTCTTAGAAAATAATTTGACCCATAAAGTCTTCTTTTCAAAATTTTCATTTTTCACTTTCCACAGCTAACGTGTATCCAACAGTTGAGTATGCGTTGTGGAAAGTGGCGACTTTCAGCAGCTAAGGAGCGCTTTTCATAAGTCTTTGCACTGTTGAAAGTGGTGAATTTCAAAAGGTCCGACAATCAAGTTTGCGGGTCACGCGCTGTTGAAAGTACATACTTTCCGCAGCTATGGAGCGGTTTTTACAAGGTCGTGCGTTGTTGAAAGTGCATACTTTCCACAGCTAAGGGGTGCTTGTTACAAAATGGTGTGTTGTTGAAAGTGCATACTTTTCGCAGCTAACAGGGGTTTTCCACGGGGTCACGCGCTGGCGTAAGTGGCAAGTATGAACAGCTGACAGAGGCGTTTTCCATGGGCCGTTGTTGAAGAAAGCGGGAATCACGTGCGTGATATCCACGACTGAAGGTAATGATGATATGATCATCCCACGTCAGGCAAATCCAAGGCATGCGTTGATGAGAGTGGGTAATGATAGAAACTCAATTATGCATGTCAGAATATGACTGTAATTCGAATCCGACCCAGAAACTCACGCTCAACACTCATGGCATTCGGGATGGCAAGTTCAAGTTCGATGATGCAGGTACAGAGGAGGTACCGCCGGCCTGACAATATCAAATAAAACAGTGGTTTCCATATCACAAATCATTTCTGGAAGTCTGTGGAAGTTTCATTTGTTTTAAAAAAGAGCCGAAGCCCGAGTTGTTTTCAACAGCGCAGAACCTCGGCTCGACTGGCAGTTGCAGGGGGTACAATTGTCGGGATTTTCGAGCTACAGAATGGTGAGAAAACGCAGTGGTGCTCTACTCAAGAGAGAGTTGGATAACCTGTCCTTTTTACAAACACATCCCGAAGTCCAGAAGCATTTTTTGAATGCAGGGTGTATTGAGTTCGTGGAAAGGTTGCAGGTTGGTTGCCACCAGGCTACAGCAGAAGCCTTTGCCAAGACTTTCGATGGCAATAAAGCTCACGTCGGGTCCATGGAAATGAGAGTGGATGAGGCTGTCATTGCCGCAACTACAAGTTTACCAAGAACCGGTCAGAGCTGGTTTAAAACCACTGCTCCCAAAAATTTGGATTTCAGAGTTTATTTGAAAGAGGGGTACAGGCACAAAGCATGGAAAAAGGGTATGTTAATTTCTTATCTAGACGAAGAATGGCAGGAATTTTTCAAAGGTATCCAATTGTACATTACCTCGGAGGGAAGATATGATAAACTGATGATGTACCACTTCAAACTATTGGATCATTTCACAGGCAAGACTCCTCTTAATTTGCCTTATTTCCTGCATAAAAGTTTGACTAAGGTTTGCAAGAAGATTAGAGCTCAACCCTTGAGCATGAAAGCTACTCTGTGTCACTTCGGCCTCATAAAATTGATTATCCTGGAGGAATTGAAACAACAGGGAAGGAGCTAGGAACATTTCCTATTCTGGGAAGGTTTTGAAACCCAGAACCAGACTGCAAATGAACAGGTGAAGGGTTCAAAGAAACAATCATCTCCTCAAAGCAGTTCAAGAAAAAGAAGGACCTTGCCAGGGCCTTCAGAAGACAGAATATCTAGAATGAAGCCTCACAGGTTGAAGAGAAAGTTAAACTTTGAGCAGACCACAGAACAGAACACAGGGCATCCTACAGAGAAGAGTACAGGGAAGAGAACCAATATACTAAATTTTCCCTATTCAGATTCAGAATCAGAGCAGCAAGATCAATGCCCTGTCATCAAGAGTTCTGAGCAGTCAGCTGAGTGTGCACAGAACTATGAAACCTTCAATCAGACAGAACAGGGAGAATCATCAAAAAACCCCAGATCAAATAAGTCTAAGAAGATCAAACATCTCAAGGAGGTAATTGCCCAGCAAGAGGTCTTGGAGCAGGTGATTAAAGAAAGGTATAAGAAGTTATCTGATAACTTCGCCAAGACTAATGCTGTGTTTGAAAGATTGGCTAAGGAAAGTGTCAGAGAGAAGAAGAGGAAGAAAAAACTCACCAAAGACTACAACAGCTTGTGGTGGCTTGCCAAACGCCTCAAAAGGCAAATAAGGAGGTTGAAAACAAAAACTAAGCCAAAAACACCATCCAGATCTGAAGGTGCTCGCTCAAGTCGCCATCAATATGCAAGGTGAGAAATCGGAGACACACTAAGTTTTTTTGAAATCAAATTTTGGATGTGAAAACCCATTTTGAGCGCAATCGGGACTTTCACCAGCGTGAAGCTATCATTTTATGACCTGTGCGCTGTTGAAAGTGACGGCTTTGAACAGCTAACCCGCGAAAAATTAAACGGTTGCGCTGTTGAAAGCTGGGAAAGTAAATTTCGAAGCCAAAGACACGACAGGTCATTTCAAACAGGTTTTGAAGTGGTTCCAGTGTATCAGTGGGCTATCAAATCGCATGCAAAGGGTTCAGCATCAAAGGTTCGAGTGAATTTTGGTAACAAATGCAAAAACCATTTCCTCAAAAATCGACCATGAACGTTGGGAGATCCAACTGTCAAAGACAGATGTTTTGTTATTCTTCACCACATTGCAGAGATCAGGAGCTGAAGGATGTAGCTGGCGATTTTGGAGATTGAAGACAGTTCGACTTTCTAGTTTAGTTGTTAAAGACTTTAATTTCAAGTTGTTTAGATAGAATTGAGTTATCTTTATTAAATATAGATCCATGTTTTTAGGATCTGTAAAACTGTTTGTAAGACTATAAATACTTATTTTTGAGACGAACCAAAGGTTCGATTTTGGGTTCTACCATGCTGCTACTGTAATCAAAAGACCTATTCTTATTATATAAAAAATTGCAAGCTTCCTTCAGTTGTGTTGTCAGATTTCTCTCCTCTGTTCTCTGATATCTTATGAGTGAAAGTTCTTTATTGATGCTCATTTAATCTGCTTGTGACTGTCGTCTCACTGGTTGGTTGATTTAGTTGATAATCATAAGTTATTTCCTTGGTTATTAAACCCATTGTGCTTGTTTATATGAGTATAATCTGGTTCAATAGTTGTTTTCCTTCTACCATTTAATCAAACCTTGTCTGACTACATTGCTAGAAGGCCTTGTGAGATTTTATATTTCTAGACAGTCTTGGAAACACAGTCCAGTCCCTAGATATTCATCTTGATCCAAAAACCACATCAATTATTAACAAAATATTTCCCAAAAAGAGTTAGTTACCAGGCATCTCCGACTTACAGCCTAGGAGAGTTTCCTGGAGTGATAACAGTTAGGTCTTCCTTCTCTGCATGTGTGTGTTTTCTTCCTTCCAATTGTCACCTCCTTCTTACATGCATGCGTGTTGTGCTTCTTGCCAATTGTCGCTTTCCTCTTGCCTTCTTTCTTTCCCACAATTTCTCTTCCAGCTGTCATTCTTCTTTGTGCATGCTTTCTTCCCCACTTCAGCCTACTAACAACATGCCCCCAACACTGACATGTGAACTCATCCCAAGTCACCTAATCTTTCTGAGCTTCCTCGATCTCTTCAGTGATCAACTGGAATTTTTCCTTTAGCTCTACTACTTTTGTCAGTGCCTGCGCGGTCTTTTCCTTAATGGTCTCCACTACCTGAACGGCCACTTCGTCACTCATTAGTCCTGCACATTCTTCCTGAGTCTGTGCCATCTGTGTTCTATCTACTTCTACCTGTGCGAGTACTTCTGCTACCCGTTCCTGTAATGGTTCTATTTGAGCCTGTCGCTCTTGTTTCTGTGTCTGCGCAGTGATAAGTTCTGCCTACATATTCTTCAACTCTTGTGTCCCCTTGACGCATTATGGGATTGGTATAGTATTTTGCCTCTGTTTAAGTTCTTTGATCGCTGCATTGATCCTCTCCTCTTCCTTGTCCCAACGTTGAACCTGTGGGTCCTCCTCCAGTCTTGTCTAAAGTTGTGTTTCTTTGTCGAGCAAGTCAGTTGTCGTGCTAACTTGCTTCTCCATCTCATGTATTTGGGTTGTTGTTGCCTGCTTCATCTGCTCCTTTACTACTGGTGGAGTTGTTGGTGTTAGTTGTTCTCAGAGATCCCCGATCTCCTTTTGGTATCGAGCAATTGCCTGCGCAATCTGGTCAATCTTTTTTGTGGCTGGGAGTTCGTTTTCTTGCGCTGTGTTTGGAAGTTTCCCAAAAATTTCTCCCACTCTGCGTTCCAATTCATTCATGCGTTTCGTCTCCTCCCGAGTTTCAGATTTGGATTGATCATACTCTTTTGCCAGCGCTTCCCACTGCTTTGTTGCTTTTTGTAGCTCAACTAAGTTTTTATGTGCCCGAGACTGCATCTCATGGTCGACGCTAACCTGCAATTTGTGTAATGCCATTGATGGCATCCATGTCAGAACCAGTTGGATGTGGTCCAAATCCTTCAGTGGTTTCTGTCCCACGATTTCATCCATTCGTAGCATGCTCGGTTTTATGTGGACTGGTGTGTTTGTGTGTGGCATTGGAAGGGTTGGGTCTCCTTCTTCGACCTCCACTCTTTCATTGGTGTGTGTTGTTGACAGCTCTATGCCTTTGTTGATACTTGCTCTCTAGACCTCTTCGAGTGTCCTGAGGAGCTATACTATCTCTACCAGCTCTTCTTGCAGATTATCCCTGTGATGTGCTATGTGGTCGAAGTCTTCTGCTAGACAATTCTGGACCATTCTAGCGATCATTTCTTCGTCATCCTCTGTGATCGTATAGTCTAGTGACGTTCGTTTTGTTTTTTATTTCTTGCGTGCACATGCGGCCTGTGTTGGACAACTGAGAGGGGGGAGTGAATCAGTTGTTAACGTGCTTAAACAATTATGCTTATTTTAAACTCTTTACAAAGTACTCAATGACAATCACAATAATGCAGGGAAATAAGTAATAGCACATTCAGTATCAGTCACACATATGAGGTACTCAGAGACAAATATTTCCTGAGGAAACCCATAGAGGGTAAAAACCTCTTCTTCTTTATATGATAAGTAATCTTTACATTCTTTACATTATCATACATATGAGAACCAACTCATAATGAGGCTGCAACCTCTGTCTTGCAAGTTGCTACTTGCTGAGAGCACAAACTCTCTGGTTTCTCTAGCACCAACTCCCTGGTTTCTCTAGCACCCACTAGAAGGAAGTGCCAACTCCCTAAGTGTTCCAGCACCAATTGGATGGAAGCACCAACTTCCAGTCACACAGGCACCAACCTGTATAACAAAGAACAACAGCTCTCCCTTGCACCACCCTGCCACCCTGGTTTCTCTGGATGCAACCATATGGAAGCTACAACTCCCTTTGTTCAAGCACCCACTTGAACCTCTGAGGACAACAGTCCTCCCTAGCACCTCCCTACCACCCTGAAATCTAAATCTTTGCTATTAAGACTTATTACAGCGATATAAAGTTCTTCAATGGCTTACTGGTCTCATCACTGTTCTGCTACACTGCGCTGCTCTGTCTGCATCAGTGTCTTCTGCACACTCCTTGTGCTTTCTATTCTTTTTCCTTTTATGCTCTCTATGCCATGTCCCTTCAATGCACCATTCTCCTTCTGTGCATTTATGTTGATGCGCTCTGCCTCCTTCTTCGCACCTCGAACACACTCAACAGTCGCTCCCCTTTCTTCTTTGTTCAGCATTCTTATACTCTCTGTGCACCTTCTGCATGTGATCTCCTTCTTGCTCTTGCATTCTCTACCACCTCCAATCTGCTCCACATCAGGGTGTTCTCTCTACTTTACTCTTCCACAGCTATCCCATCTCCTGTGTGCCATGTTCTCTCACTTTGTTCTGCATCTCCTGCTCATTCAAATTGCTCTGCCTGATCATCATGGTAACTCTTCATCTTCTCTGCCAGTTTCCCCACGCATCCATCATCACTGGGTGTTATCTCAAGATTCCTCAGCTTCTCTGGCAGTTGAGACTCTTTGTCTTCTCTGTCATAGACGAGCTCATCCTCTGGCAGAAACCATCATTTGCTTCTAGCAATTACACTGTGAGGTGCAACAGTAGCCCTCCGATCTTTTCCAAATTCATCTGCACCGTTGAATTGACTTCATTGAATCTTGTGTTCATTTCTCCATTTCGTATTTCGACATTTCAGGATCCCCGTGGTGAAGATTTCGTTACTCTCGAAGTCTCGATTCCTGAAACTCCGAAATGGAGCTTGCCACTTCGATTTCTCTTCTACAGTTCTTTGATGATGTGACCACCAGAATATGACCCCTCTCCAATCACACAAGTGCTTCAATCTCCAAATCAACGGTCCTCGATCCGTGGTGATCAGATGGCTATCCTCTGCCCTGGGACTTCAGCCTTCGAGACTTTGGGGAAGTAATGGAGTTAAAACTCCCGAAGCAAAAACTCCAGAAGTGAGGTCAATCTTGCGTCACTTGATGACGTGTCGTGACCGGAGTGGATGTCACGTGTCACTCAGAATTGTGATTTCCAGTGGCCTGAAATGCCTAATCAACTCGACACTTGTCATTGTTTGATCGTGCCATGTGTCATAGTCTTCCACCTATCCTTTCTGACGTGGTCTGCCACATTCTCCTCCTGGATCTATCGGCCCAGATCACTTCGCGATTTCGCATATTGCGATTTCGGCATTCTTGATGTGAATGTTCTCGACACTTCCAAGTCCTGGTCTGCAAAACTCTGAAATAAAGTCAGATCAGCTTTTCGGCTTTTCACACTTCGCAACTTCGGGACTTCTGTGATGAGGAGTCTCAACACTTGACTACTCCATCTCCTAGTATCCGAAACTCCGGTATCCGAAATTGTCTCCTACTTTCAGGATTTCGGTGTTTCGCATTTCGCGATTCCGGGACTCCTGCGGTGAAGTGTTTTGACACTTCAATTCCCGGTATCTGAAACTGTCTCCTGCTTTCAGGATTTCGTCATTTTTCATTTTGCGATTCCAGAACTCCTATGGTGAAGTGTTTTGACACTTCAACTCCTCGTATCCGGGACTCCGAAATAGAGTTATTTCCTGATATGTAAAACTCTTGTTGATGTGCCTCTTTTGGGATTTCGGGATTCCATATTTTGCAACTCTGGGACTCCTGTGTTGAAGAGTCTCAACTCTTGACTTCTCAATCTCCCGGTATCCAAAACTCCGAAATGGAGTCAGATCAGCATATTCCGACGTTTCTCATTTCGTCGTTTCAGCATTCTTGTCATGAGTTGCTTCCTTGACTCCTCCAATGCCCGGTATCCAAAACTCTGAAGTGGAGTTTATGCTTCTGATCTTTCCATGCAATTACCCTTGCGTTGTTGATCTTCCTTGCCTGCCTGTTTGCCATCAAATAAACAAGCACACTCTTGCACTCTTGGTGCACCTCTGCACTATCTCTTCGGAGCTTATGTTGTCCCTTTTTTGTCATCACTTCATACTCTGATCTTGCCATCAATGACAAGCACATCTGCCTAAAAACATGCCAACAATCTCCCCCTTTGGCATTGATGGCAACCCTGAATGACTGCACTAATCTGTTTGGACCTCCAACTGTAGCATCTGGTCCGGACAACTCCTTTTCTCCCCCTTTTACATCAATGTCAAAGAAAACATGCTCCCCCTGAGCTGTTGCAGTATTTTTCGGAGGTATCATATATTTAATCAATACAAAGCTCCCCCTAATAGGATGGACTCTCTTAGGTGTGAGATGGGATGACACCCATCTTTTGTCGAAGATATTCAAATGGTGTCTTGGCTAGGGGTTTAGTAAAGATGTTTGCAATTTGTTTTGTGGTTGGAATGTAATGGACCTGAACAACCTTATTGGTGACCTGCTCCCTCAGAAAATGGTATTTTATGGGAATATGCTTGGTCTTGGAGTGGAATACATGATTCTTAGACACACTGATGGCACTAGTGTTATCACAATGAATTGGGATCAGTGTTGCGTATTTTACCTCCAAGTTTGCAAGTGTCTAAATCATCCATAATACCTGAGTGCAACAGGTAGCAGCAGCAATGTACTCTACCTCTGTAGTTGATAAGGAAATGGAACCTTGCTTTTTACTAAGCCATGCTTCTAATGAGTCACCCAGGAAGAATGCTCCTCCACTAGTGTTTTTTCTCTCATCAACACAGTTTGCCAAATCTGCATCTGAATAGGTAGTTAACTGAAAATTTTGATTTCTAGGATACCACAGACCACAAGTCATTGTTTCTTTCAAATACCTGAATATCCTTTTGAAAGCTTGCAAATGACTCTGTTTAGGTGCAGACTGATATCTTCCTACCATTCCAACAGCATGCATTATGTCTGGGTGAGATGATGTGATGTACAGCAGACTCCCTATCATTGACCTATATGAACTTTGATCAACATCAGGTGAGTCATCATCCTTGCTTAATTTGCATCCAATAACCATAGGTGTACCCACGGGTTTAGAATCTTCCATTTGAAACCTTTTCCACATTTCTCTTAGATATTTTTCTTGAGAAATGAACATCCCTTCAGACCTCTGAGTAATTTGCAGACCAAGAAAAAATGACAGTTCATAGACATTTCAAACTTAGACTTCATGGCAGAAGCAAACCATTGTACCAATGAATCCTTATTACATATGAAGATGATGTCATCTACATAGACCAACACAATGAGCAAATCATTACCCTTTGTTTTGATATATAGATTGTTGTCTACTGTTCCTCTCTTGAACCCTTTGTCTTTGAGATACATATCCAGTCTGTGATACTAGGTATGAGGGGCTTGTTTTAACCCATATAAAGTTTTCTTTAGCTTGCATACTAAGTCAGGGTTATCAGACAATTCAAAACCCTATGGTTGTTCCATATAGACTTCTTCACTTAAATCTCCATTTAGAAAAGATGAATTGACATCCATTTGATAGACTTTAAACCTTTTATGACAAGCATAGGCAAGAAATATTCGGATAGCTTCTAATCTTGCTACGGGCGCAAAAGTTTCATCAAAATCCAGTCCTTCTATTTGAGCATAGCCTTTACAGACCAATATTTCTTTGTTCCTGACAACTTGTCCCTGCTCATTCAACTTATTCTTAAAGATCCATTTGGAACCAATGACATTTTTACCTTCAGGTCTATGAACCATCTCCCACGTATTGTTTTTCTTAATCTGATCAAGTTCATCATTCATTGCTTTAACCCAATGGTCATCTTTGCTCGCTTCATTAAAATTCTTGGGTTCCAGCATTGATATGAAAGCTATATGTGATTGTTCGTTTTTCTTGATTAGCTTTCTCCTGGTTTGTACACCTTTGTCTTTTTCACCAATTATCTTACTTGCAGGATGATTCTTTTGAGTGATTCTGGAGGAGGAATTTGAAGTTGTCTGTTGATTTGATTATGTCTGAGTATCTGTGTCTTCATCTGATTCATAGTCTTCGTTTTATGATTCTTGGACCTGTTCATCTTCAGCTTTAGTTGTGTCTTTTGTAGAAAACTCAATACTGTACATCTCTCTTGTTGGGATTCCCTCATCAACCTTTACATCAATACAGTCAACCATTTTATGCAGCCTCTTATTATAGCATCTATATCCTTTGTTGTTTGTAGCATACCCTAAGAAGATACCTTCATCAGCCCTGTCATCATATTTTCCAAGGTTCTCATCATTATTCTTTATGTA
>ML802610.1:26709-45980 GCA_009831015.1 Picea engelmannii | reverse complement strand
GGGGGGGGGGGGGGGGGTGAATCAGTTGTTACCGTGCTTAAACAATTATGCTTGTTTTAAACTCTTTACAAAGTACTCAATGACAATCACAATAATGCAGGGAAATAAGTAATAGCACATTCAGTATCAGTCACACATATGAGGTACTCAGAGACAGATATTTCTTGAGGAAACCCATAGAGGGTAAAAACCTCTTCTTCTTTATATGATAAGTAATCTTTACATTCTTTACATTATCATACATATGAGCACCAACTCATAATGAGGATGCAACCTTTGTTTTGCAAGCTGCTACTTGCTAAGAACACCAATTGTCTAGTTTCTCTAGAACCAACTAGAAGGAAGCACCAACTCCCTGGTTTTTCTAGCACCCACTAGAAGGAAGCACCAACTCCCTAAGTGTTCCAGCACCAACTGGATGGAAGCACCAACTTCCAGTCACACAGGAACCAACCTGTATAACAGAGAACAACAGTTCTCCCTTGCACCACCCTGCCACCCTGGTTTCTCTAGTTGCAACCAGATGGAAGCTGGAACTCCCTTTGTTCAAGCACCCACTTGAACCTCTGAGGACAACAGTCCTCCCTAGCACCTCCCTACCACCCTAAAATCTAAATCTTTGCTATTAAGACTTATTACAGTGATATAAAGTTATTCAATGGCTTACTGGTCTCATCATTGTTCTGCAACACTGTGTTGCTCTGTCTGCATCAGTGTCTTCTGCACACTCCTTGCGCTTTATGTTCTTTTGCCTTTTATGCTCTTTGTGCCATGTCCCTTCAATGCACCATTCTCCTTCTGTGCATTTCTGTTTCTGCGCTCTACCTCCTTCTTCACACCTCAAACACACTCAACAATCGCTCCCCTTTCTTCTTTGTTTAGCATTCTTATACTCTTTGTGCACCTTCTGCATGTGATCTCCTTCTTGCTCTTACATTCTCTATCGCCTCCAATCTGCTCCACATCGGGGTGTTTTCTCTACTTTACTCTTCCACATCTATCCCATCTCTTGTGTGCCATGTTCTCTCACTCTGTTCTGCATCTCCTTCTCATTCAGAGAGCTCTGCCTGATCATCATGGTAACTCTTCAGCTTCTCTGTCGGTTTCCCCACACGTCCATCATCACTGGGTGTTATCTCGAGATTCCTCAGCTTCTCTGGTAGTTGAGACTCTTCATCTTCTCTGTCATAGACGAGCTCATCCTCTAGCAGAAACCATCATTTGTTTCTAGCAGTTACACTATGAGGTGCAACAGTAGCCCTCCAATCTTTTCCAAATTCATCTGCACCGTTGAATTGACTTCATTGAATCTTGTGTTCATTTCGCCATTTCATATTTCGGCATTTCGGGATCCCCGTGGTGAAGGTTTCGTTACTCTCCAAGTCCCGATCCCCGAAACTCCAAAATGGAGCTTGCCGCTTCAAGTTCTCTTATACAGTTCTTCGACGATGTGACCACGGGAATATGACCCCTCTCCAATCACACAAGCGCTTCGATCTCCAAATCAATGGTCCTCGATCCGTGGTGATCGGACGGCTATCCTCTGCCCCGGGACTTCAGCCTTCGGGACTTTGGGGGAGTAATGGAGTTAAAAATCCTGAAGCAAAAACTCCCGGAGTGAGGTCAGTCTTGCGTCACTCAATGACGTGTTGTGACTGGAGTGGTTGTCACGTGTCACTCAGAATTGTGATTTCCAGTGGCTTGAAATGCCTAATCAACTCGACACTTATCCTTGTCTGATCGTGCCACGTGTCATAGTCTTCCACCTGTCCTTTCTGATGTGGTCTGCCACATTCTCCTCCTGGATCTATCAGCCTAGATCACTTCGCGATTTCTCATATCGTGATTTCAGCATTCTTGATGTGAATGTTCTCAACACTTCCAAGTCCCGGTCTGCGAAACTACAAAATAAAGTCAGATCAGCTTTTCGTCTTTTTGCAATTCGCAACTTCGGGACTCATGTGATGAGGAGTCTCAACACTTGACTCCTCCATCTCCCGGTATCCGAAACTATGGTATCCGAAACTGTCTCCTGCTTTCGGGATTTCGACATTTCGCATTTCGCGATTCTGGGACTCCTGCAGTGAAGTGTTTTGACACTTCAACTCTCGATATCCGGAACTTTCTCCTACTTTCGGGATTTCGGCGTTTCACATTTCACGATTCCAGGACTCCTGTGGTGAAGTGTTTTGACACTTCAACTTCCGGTATCCGGGACTCTGAAATAGAGTTATTTCTCGGTCTGTAAAACTCTTGTTGATGTGCCTCTTTCGGGATTTTGGGATTCCATATTTCACAACTCTGGGACTCTTGTGTTGAAGACTCTCAACTCTTGACTTCTCAATCTCCCGATATCTGAAACTTCGAAATGGAGACGGATCAGCGTATTCCGGCGTTTCTCATTTCGTCGTTTCGTCATTCTTGTCGTGAGTTGCTTCCTTGACTCCTCCAATGCCCGGTATCCGAAACTCCGAAGTGGAGTTTACGCTTCTGATCTTTCCATGCAATTATCCCTGCGCTGCTGATATTCCTTGCCTGCATGTTTGCCATCAAATAAACAAGCACACTCTTGCACTCTTCGTGCACCTCTGCACTATCTCTTATGAGCTTACGTTGTACCTATTTTGTCATCGCTGCATACTCTGATCTTGCCATCAATGACAAGCACATCTGCCTGAAAACATGCCAACAGCCTGTACAGTTGGTCTCTTAGTTCCCCCTTGCTCTTATGTGGTGGGGTTTGGGGTTGTCTCCTGCTCTCCCGTATATTTTTTTGGTTGTTCATTGGTTTCTTTCTGCCCCTTCTGAATTCCTCTCTACTTTGACCCTTTGTTTGCATGAGTTAGTTTGTTTTGGCCCATCCTTGGTTTCTTAGGCATTGGTTTTTGCGGAGGTTGTGTTTCCTCCTGCGCTACTTCTCCTTCTGCAGGTCCTTCCGGTACTTCCCAGGGAATGGATGGGATCCTCCATTCATCAGCCCATTCATTGATGACCATGTATGTATAACATTCTATGATGCAATAGCGCATCGGTAGCCACTGTTTATCTAGTTCCTACCTTGGTTATATCCACATGGCTTGACGTGTGGCCCAGAGGTTAGCGATGTCCCCATATTGCGCGACAACTTCTGGTGTTATTCTCCATGACTGGTTAATATCTTCCTGCATGTCCCATAGGTAAGCTTCAAAGATGATTCCATTTTCCCTCTTCTGTCTGGCATGTGGCCCAGATCTCAGTACTAGATATCTTTCTCCCGTTGGTTGTGGTCTAGTAGCAAAAACTACATATTTTGGTTCCCGCCATCCCATGAAGGCTATGAGAGTGAGCAACCATGAGTAATGGAATTATGTACCAAGTTCTTGTGTGTCCCTGCAGTCCGCTTGGAATAAGTTTAACAGATACGACACTCATCTCACAAAGGTGCCTTCTGCGCACTGAGCTGCAATTGCGATGACTCATGTCGATACTTCATCTTTGCAGCATTTCCTTTGAAACTTACAGGCTAAGATATTTGCGCCCAATTGTATTGTTGCATTTTTAATCCGTTTGATTATAATGCCTCTTGTCCCCCTCACGGTGTCGTATTTCTTCTTCATTTCCTCTGCTAGTGCTTTCTCCTTGGATTTATCGTCCAGAATCAGCGCGAGATCCATACCCCGGCTGGGTAGTCCTATTATTTGTGCAATAAGATCAACTATTATGGGGATGGGTCTGTCCAGCCAGATATCCCCTCCATGTGTAACTGCTAACATCTACTTAACGCATGTTGTCGCGTACTGGCCTCTACCAAAGTGTGGGAGTTTCAGCAATCCTAAAATGCATGTTCGGTCCAGTCCAACTGCCCACTGATGTGGTTGGCTGATCATTTCCCCAAGTTGGTTGACCACTATGTTCTGCATTAAAACCCTTGGCGCCAGTTCTGGGTACTTGGTGTCGTCTGAGACGTCATGGTCGGAATATTTGAGCTCCCCAACGTGACCCAGTAGCTGCGGCTCTACCTGTACTCCCTCTGGTATGTGTGGTAGCACAATTTTTGCTATCGGTTTCTTGCAAGGTGAGCTCGGTATCAGAATTTTGTCTTCCTGCTATGGTGGTTGGTACGAAGTTCCAGCAATTCTTGGTTGCTTCCTTGTGAGCCATTCTGGCCAAGCCGAGGTGATTCCTGTGGTTTCTTTTGTTGGTTGACCTAGGCTAGGTACCTGCACCTCATCTGGTTTCCCTTCTAATCCTTGATTCTGTGTTGTGTCATTACCTTCCATGGCTGGTTCAGTGCTTTCCGGTTGTAGTTCCTGTTGGGGTTTTGTTTCCTCATTTTGAGGTTCTTGCGTCTTTGCTTGTGTGTCCTCTTCCATGGCCTCTTCTTGTGGCTGATGAATCTCTTCCAGTATCGGTGTAGGGTTCACCAGTGGTATCTCTGGGGATGGGATCTCATCGATATCAACAATCTCTGGTTGTTGTTGCTCATTTTCTTCCAGCGGTCCTCGTGACCTAGTTTGAACTCTGGTTAGTCTGGCGGTCTGACCTGGTTCGGCAGACTATGGTGGTGCCATAGCAGTGAGTGTGGAATGTCTGCTGACTCTAGAGGATTGTGGTCTTTGTTTGTTTGTTTGAGTTGTTGTTTCTCTCTCTGTTCTCTTTTCTTGAATAGAACAGTTGTTCGCATGATGTATGAGATTGTCATGAAGCTTATCGTGGATGCTTCCTCCATGATGCAATTAATGTACCATAACTATGGGTTCAATGCATCTACAGCAGTTTTGTACTTGCCATTACGCCTCTCTTGTCGTTTCCAGTTGGCATGTTTAATGTGACGTTCCATCAGTCCTTGTCGTGCTTTAATTTCTCTTTGTATTGTCTTGTCATCCTACTTTTTCCAAATTTTTGTTTCCTGCTAGTTTGTCTTACACATGTAACCATTGCTCTTGCCTTAACTGCATTCATGTTTTGTGCGTCCTGTGGCGTTTTGGGTTTTTTTTTTTTTTTGTTTACTGCGCAGTGGGTGGTTGACTGTCCTTGTACAGCTCAATCGGCTCCCATTGATCATTCCTCTGAGGTTTGTGCCTGCTAAATCTCTTAACTGTATAGATCCACCATTTGTTTCAGATTTGACCTTGTATGGTCCTAGCCAATGTATTCTCAGCTTTCCTGGGTGCTGAAATGACTTGCTGTCGTAGAGAAATACTAGATCTCCTTCCATGAAAGTCTTCTTCTTAATGTGTCGATCGTGCCATGCTTTGTCTCTGGCCTTCTGCACTTGTTGATGGAATCCTGCCAAGATTCGGTCTTCCTCCATTACTAACAGTTGATTCAATCTTTCTTGTATTGCGTCGCGTTCTGTCATTTGTGTGATAGCTACGTGTAAGCTGAGTATTAAAAATTCTAGTGGTACTACCACTTCTTGGTCGTAGACGAGTTTGAAAGGTGTGTGCCCTGTCATATTCTTGCATGTCATCCTATACACCCATAATATTGCCGGTACTTTGAGGTCCCAATCGTCTTTGTTGACGTTATAGATCTTGGTCAGTGCATGCTCTAGAATTTTGTTGAAGGATTCTACTGTGTCATTCGCTTGTGGGTGATATGGTGTACTTCTCTGGTGGTGAACTTAAAATTCCTAGAGCATCGCGTGGATGGTGTTATTTATAAAATGTGTGCCTTGGTCGCTCATCAAAACTCTTGGGCATCCAAACCTAGTAATTACTTGTTCAAATAAGAAGTGTGCAGCGGTCTCTGCACTGCAGTCTTTTGCTGATGCGGCTTCCGCCCATCTTGTTAGGTATTTTGTCACAGTGATGATGTATCTTGCCCCTGTTCTCTTGGATGGTGGGTTAATCAGTCCCACAAATTCTATTTCTCATTTATCAAATGCTTGTAATGTCACTTGTGGTCATAGTGGCATCTCGTCCCTGCTGTTGGGTTTGCCTACCCTTTGACATACATTGTGTCTCTGGCAGTACTCTTTCGAGTCTCTGTGAATGGTTGGCCACCATAATCTTGCGCGGAGTATCTTCTGCATGGTTTCTTTTCCTACGTAGTGTCCTTCTGCTAATCCCTCGTGAGATTCTGCTAAAATTCTTGATCATTCGTGCTCCAACACGTATCTTCGTAAAATGCTATATGCACCCAATTTGTATAGATGTCCTGCAATCAGTTGCTAGTCGGTTGCGCGAACTACCAGGTTCTTCTTCTATGCGATGGTATAATCTTGTGGTGTGGTACCTGTTCTCAAGTACTGGATGATCTCTGTGAAGTAGTCAATAGCAATATGTACAGAAAATAGTTGTGCATCCGGAAAGTTATCTTCTAAGTTCATGGGTTTTTCTCCATTTGTGACCTGTGATAGGTGGTCATGTCCTGCATTCAATTTTCCTGGTTTAACGATTACTTCAAAGTCAAATTCCTAAAATAACAATAACCATCGATAGATTCTCCCCCCCAAACATTAGCTTGTTGACTAGGTATTTGAGGGCTGAGTGATCTGTAAACATCTTAAAATGCTTCCCCAATAGGTAATGTATGAACTTTTGAAGTGCGTAAACCATAGCTAGGCCTTGTCTCTCTGTTGTGTTATAGTTCTATTCTGAATCGGATAGTTTTCTGCTTGCGAATGTTATTGGGTGATCCAAGTATTTTGTTCCTGGCTACGCCAAAATAGCTCCAAGTGATATCACGGATGCATCTACATGCACATGGAATGTCTTTCCCCAGTCTGGAAATACTAATATTGGTGCAGTGACCATCTTCTCCTTCAAGGTATCCAGATCGTGTTGACACTAGTCACTCCATTGGTACTTTGTATCCTTCCTTAGTAGTTTTTCCATTGGTGTTGTGATCTGTGCATATCCTTTGATGAATTTTCGATATTATCCTATGTGTCCTAACATCGCTCGTAGTTGACGGACTGTTTTTGGCGCTGGTAAATTAACGATGACTGCGATCTTTGCTGGATCGACCAATATCCCTTGTTTTCATACTATATGGCCCAATAGTATCCCAAACGGTGTTCCAAATATACATTTCTTTATGTTTAGTGATATCTGACACTGTCTGCATCATTCTAGCATCAAGCGTAAAACCTCCACATGGTTTTTCAATAGACTATAGACTGTCTAGTCGTCCAGGTATACTTCGAGAAACTGATGGATGAATTCTTTAAATGCTGTGATAACCACTCTGGAGAAGATTGTTGGTTCATTCTTCAGTCCAAAGGGCATGACTGTATATTGGTAAGATCCCCATTCCATCGCGAATGTGATCTTGTATTTGTCTTCCTGTGCTATCTTAATCTGATGGTAGCCTGAGAGTCCATCAGTAAATGAGTAAGCTTCATGTCCCCCCACATTATCTAACGTGTCATCCATGAATGGTGTAGGGAATGGGTCGTGTAGGCATGCATCATTCAATTTCCTCAAGTCGACGCATATCCTAATCCCTCTTCCTTGTTTCTTATCATGTACGACCATCGGGCTTATCCATTCTGATTCCTTGATTGGTTCGATTATGTCGGCTTCAAGCATCCTGTCGATTTCCTCTTTCACTTTCTGCTTATATATTAGATTCAGTCTATATGGTCGTTGTCTAATCGGTCTCGCTTCGGGTCTGAGAGGTATCTTCATTTTTCCTAGTTCTCCTGATATACCCTTCATATCCGTAAATGTGGTAGGAAATAAGTCATTGCACTCGCGCAACAACTCTGTAATGCTTTCTATTGTTGGCTCATCCTAGTAGTCTCCAATGCTGGCCATTTTGGGATGTTCAGTTGTTCCGATGTTAACTTTCTTTACCTTGACTAGAACAGAAATAAATTCAAATTCTATGGGTGGTCCCTTCACATCTCTTTCACCTTCTACTTCTTCAATCTAAATGTCGTGCGGGTCATCTTCATCTGGTATTTCCTCCTGTACCTGGTAACATGACAGTAGTTCCTTGACTGTCTGTTTATTTCGCTGCTGCTCTTCAGTAATAAGTTCTATTTTTTGTTCTTCAATGAATATGACTCCTCTGATCTGTTTCAGGGATGCATCTATGTTGGGGTTCTCATGCTCGAACAAAAAAGTGATGGTAAAGTTCTGTTGCAATGTCATCCATTTTGTAGTTCCTTTACGCAGTTCATGATATGTATACCAGTTCGCTGGTATGCCTTCTAATGTCTGAATGAAGTGGTGAGGCCATTCCTCTGGAGGGGTCATCTTCCACAGCGTTTCGCATTCCTCCAAGTGTTTCACTGGTGTCCCTAGTCCTTCATATCTCCATTGTTTGTTGTTTTTCTGTTCTGTGCTAAACATTATGCGCAGTAATCTCTTACATTGGTACTAGTTTGTGATAGTCTCCTTGTGTGCACCTCACCATCTCGCGGGTGTGGCCTTTAGTGCTAGATCCAATGCGAGTATCTTCTGGTTCTTTAGTACTTCATCTTCATATTGTGTTAAGAATGTTTCCAAATCATTCAGTCCGTGGAAACTGGGTGGTTCTTTGAGTTTTGTACCTATCCACCGTACTGCGCGGTCCATTCTTGCACATCTTCTCGTGGATACTTTGTGTAGTCTCTACTGCCAGTTCTCCAATCCCATGTCTGAATCTGTTGCGCATGAAGTAATACTGCGCCAACTGAGTACCCTGTCTGCAGTTGGGTTTACATAATCCTCCTCGCGCGCAGTTGTTCTGTACAATTGGTCGATTTCCTCTAAGTCCAGGCAAGTGGGTTCTACGAAACTCTCCCCTTCTGATGGATCTAGTGGTGCTATGACCCTGTAATCTCTGGATTCAAATGTCATTTTCCTGGTCTTCAAATTAATTATGGTCTAGTTGTCGAACGCCCAGTCTAGACCAAGTAGTGTCGGGTATGGTGTTGTGCCATATACTATTTCGATGACTTCAAAATATGTTTTAGTGCGCACACCATCAAGATCTATTGTTACTCCTTTCAGTCTCCCGATTGGTAGGACCCTATGTTGGTTTGCTAGTTTTAGTTGGACATTTGAATATCCCAATGTTGGCTCTCCCATGCATTGTCAGGTTTTCTTGGGTAGCACATTCACTTAAGATCCTAGGTCCAGTATAATATCTCCCATATTGAAATCCCCAATTTTGGCATTCAATCTAAATTCCCTACTTGTTCTCCTTCTTGTATGTAGATGATTGACAATTTTCGGTTCTAGATTTTGTTCCGTCTTGTTGCTACATTTCTCTAGGATGTTTTGCAATATTTTCACAGATGAAGGATCACTGAACATTTTGATGCATGACTGTAAAAAGTCTTGGATAGTACTTACTTGTCCCTTGGGTGGCATTCCTTTGGTATGATCCAATGATGGCGGCATTTTGTATTCTGGGACTTCATGGGCTGGTTGCATAGTGGAAGTTGACGCGATGTCTACCTTCTGAAATTCTTGTCGGGCTTCCTTAAAAGTCTCCTTTTCTTTAGGTGCGTCGAACTGCTTCCTTGGTTCGGTGTTCTTCTCTGACCATTGGTTCTGTGCGGGTTCTTGTTGAACTGTGTCGTCCCCTGTCTTCGTTCCTCCTCGGGTGACTATATTGATGTTCCATCCATCCTCCCTTGCTTCGGCTGAAATCCATTGAACATTCTGATTGTTTTGGTTCCTCTTTTCCTGGATCTTTACTAATAGTGTCGGGCATTCCTCTGTCTCGTGATCCGTTGCGCGACAATACATATAAGTTGTTGGCGACAGTGGGCATTCCCGTGCATAATGTCCCAGTTGTTGACAATTATGACATGTGACTAGTCCTCTGCCACATCTGAAACCTCCTATGGCTCGTCCTCCTCCTTGATAGCATGCTCGGTCCCATCTCGGCATGTTGTACTGTGGTGCCCGATTATACTACGCGATATTATACTGCGACTGCGTCGAGTTGTATTGTGGTTGTGCGTTGTTGTATGGTTGTTGCCCAATGTTGTACTATTACTGCACAGGGTTGTATGGAGTTGGGGCTTGATTGAACTGTGGCGTTTCTTGTAGACTCATCATCTCGGCCTGTACCCTATATGCGTCTAATGTTCTTTCTCACATCAGCTCCAGAGTTCTGCAATCTTTGTCGTTGTGTCTTACTAACTTACAAAAGGTGCAATAAGAATTCTCTGGAACTGTCTGATACTTCTGCATCATCGTGTAGTGATAAGGGTCGTGACCTGGTTTCTTGCATATTTCACACCATAATCCTCCCTGTGGTAGTGGGTTTGGCATGCTTGTTGCCATGTACTGCGTGAATGTTGGACATTCGTTCTTGTGGTGTCTTTCCATCCTGCATGTGGTGCACCAAACGGCTTCTCGTTTGTCCTTGTTCTTATTCTGATTCAACTGAAATGTTAGGTTCTTCAAATCCTCCTTCAATTCTTCAATAGTTGGGTCCATTTGTTGGTACTGGTTCTCTTCCAGTTGCAAGGTTGCCTGTAGAGCCTTGGCCTGCGTCTGAAACTTTTGCTGGTGTAAGGGATATTTTAGATGTGGGAGTAGTGCGTTGACAAACAGATGTTGGTGTTGCATCTCGGTCATAAGGTATTATAACTTCCCCTTCAGTCGCTTGAATCTTTGGTCAATCTCCCATACAGACTCTCTTGGTTTCTGTTTTATCTTGATCATTTTGTTCCTGTACTAATCCTCTAAGCTCGGCTTCTGGAACTCATTAATCAGTAACTTCTTAATGCATGTCAGTGTCCTCGTTGTCCCAGGAGCATTGTTCATGTCTAGACTCATGTACCAGTCTAGTGTGTGGTCTCTCAGCGTGATCACTAGCTACGCAAGTTTGGTGTCTTCATCAGTGATATGTTTTGCCTCCTAGATCTTTGCACAAATAAACAAATGCTTCGCAGGGTCTTATGTTGCTTCTCCTTGAAATTTTGGTAATCTGATCGTAGGGTTATGTCCTGCCATTCTAAATATTGAATTGCTACCTCCGTCACGCGGTGTATATACTTGACTAGTACTGCCTTAACTGGCTCCTCCAATTGTTGCTCATGTGGTAGATGTACTTCTTGCTATTGGACTTCCTCTGAACTTCGGTTGTCTAAACGGTGGTGTTCTCTTTGGTGTATTGGTCTCACATGGGTTTATGGGTTCTACACTGACATTAATATGGAAAGGATGGCTATCTTCTCCTCTTGTTCTTGGGCCTCGTGTTTTCCTCTCATAGGTTGCGTGCAGGATTTCCTCAATCTACTCCACAACCCAGAGATCCTCTACCTCTTCTTCATCGCTTGCCAAGCCCTCCCTCGCGGCTATGACTCTTTTCTTGGTATTCACCTTATATTGGTAGGGTACTCCGCTACGCCTCGTTCCTGGTGATGCCAGGATCCACTTAAGCTAGTCGTCATCCATCAAGATAGGGTCCAAGAATTCCTTCTCCTTCTTGCCTTTATCCTCAACTTCGTCCATTTATCCTTCCTTTGTCAATGCTTCCCCCCTTCCCCCATGCACGCAGGGAAGTCTAGTTGTTTGCTTCAATTATCATTACACCTTTGTTATAGAGTAGTATTTTAATAGAAGTATACAGTGATCGAATGAACCTTCCGCGGGGTCTGCGTAGAAATTCCTGCTCTGTCGCGTTGTATGACTTCGCTATGTCAACTGCAAACTCTGTGATGAAGCCTATCACAATACTATCAGGTCAGAAGTTGGTTGCGCGGGTGAATTTGTTGTTCACCTGTTGTAACTGCTCAATCTATATTGGGGTCCAATCTAGCTGTCGGATCCAGTTCGTCGCATGGTTATCTTTCAACCTCAGTATCCACTCCTGCAGTAGGTGGGGAAATCACAGAAAAAGATTTTGTGTAAATTGGTAAACACGTATTTATTCAGATATTTGCAGGGTGTGAGGCTAGGGTTTCTATTATCCTTTTGGGCAAACTCTAATTCTTTAGTTCTCAACTAGCCTTCGATTTCTGCTTTTGTGGGGTTCCAGGGTCTCAGCATTCCCTTCTAGTGGCTTAGCAGACTTCTGGGTTCGCTCATTCTGTTCTCACGCATTCGATCTCATCTACTCAGTCCTCTCTTGTTCCTCTTACAATGGAAACGGAACCATTTGTTGGTTTCTTAGCTAAACAACTCTTCCTTACTGCCTACGTTGTTGACCTAGGGTTCATATCTATTAGGGTACCAACAAAGCCTAAAACTATCAACCCTTCTGGTAAACCAAAAGGCAACGCAGCACACAGAATGCACTGCGCAGTCTCACTCGAGATAGCTTTAAATGGGTGGTTGTAATACTCAAGTGCTTACAGCCTAGGATTGAGTATGAGATGGAGGATCTGCATTCTGAGCCATTAATTGCAATTTATATTGCGGCCTACCGTTATTCTGTTTACTACTTTAACTTCGTGATCTCTATTCTTGATAACTCAACAACAATTACTCAGCAATATAATAACTCATTCATTCATTCATTTCACACAGCATCTAACTAATAAAGGTATGACAATGATCTGCATGCATTCATCACATTACACAGGTATTACCGTGGTTCACCCCCTCCTAGGCTACGTCCACAAAGATTTGGCTCTTGGATTTCTTATTATGGCAGTTCTGTAATTCTCGCGCCTCACACTTACAATTCTTATTAGATGGGTAGGATCTCTGTGAGGCAAACTAGATCGCACCAAGCTCCATAGTCTGCGATCTAATCCTTGAGATCTACCTTTCTTCTTCCACTCAACTCAATTGTTTACAAAAATAGTTCTCTCATCAAAACATTACATGAAGATAGTCGGCCTCCACATAGGTAGCGAACCGAACCTTCCCGAATTCTCCAGCGAACCTCCCTATGATACCTGCGTATCTATATTTATATCTATCGGGCTCTTCAGCCATTTTCATAGAAATCTTACAAAAACGCTACAAAAACCCTAACAACTACTGTTGTTAGGTCTTCCTTCTCTACATGTGTGTGTTTTATTCCTTCCAGTTGTCACCTCCTTCTTGCATGCGTGTGTGTTGTGCTTCTTGTTAGTTGTCTCTTTCCTCATGCCCGCTTTCTTTCCCACGATTGCTCTTCTAGCTGTCATTCTTCTTTGTGCATGCTTTCTTCCCCACTTCAGCCTCCTGCCAACAACATTCCACATTGGATGCCCAACGTCACCATAGAAGGGCATGATGTCACCCTTTGAGGGTCATTTTGTAAAAAAATGAATTTGTTTTTAATTTTAATGAGAAAATTAGGAATTAGTAGGCTCAGATCTGTGAAAAGACACATTTTTTGGTTAATAAGGTTGGGATTTCCCATATAAATATGTCTAGCCTAAATCGTTTTTCATCATAACTCATCTTTCACAAGAGGGAGGACTAAAAAAATTCTCCCTCTAGGGCATGTTGACTAAAATTTGTGTTATCTTTGGAGTTTATGGCCTCTTTGATTGATGCGCTAGGCTTGGAGGAGCACGCTAAAGGTGTTATTTGACTATTTAGTGGTGGTAAAGTGTTTAATCCTTGATTATTCTTGGTGAAAGTAAGTAAATTCTGCAACTTCCTTCATTCATTGAATGTTTGTGGCTAGATTTACTTGTTTCATATTGAAGATTATAAAATTGCTTGCTTAAAATCCTAGAAGAGAAACATAAGTTGCTTCTTTCTCTCTCTAGACCTTTCCACCCTTGAATTGTCAAGGATATTTTGTCTAGAATAGGCTTCTAAAGCCCTAAAGGTGCTAGCACTTTAGTAGCCTCATTCTAGTTGCTTGTTGCAATAATATATTTCAACAGTCTAAAGGAGAGAAGGATTCGGTAGGGCCTAAAAGGTGCTTATGCCCTAGTGGAATTCATCTTAGAGCGTTGAATGCTTGAGGCCTTGAAGTGCCAACACCTCTAGCATTTATTTCTTGGTCCTTTGACAACTATTATCATTTTTTCTCTCCAAGATAATTTGTTGTTGTAATTGACTCCATAAGCCCAAGAGGCATTGATTGCTATGCTCTTGTTGAAGGATTTGATCAAAACAACTCTTACACTCTCTTCTTTGAAGCTTATACTAACATCTCCTAACCCTAACTTAGCTTAAAACACTAACTTTCTTGCAAAACACTACTACAACCACCTTAGCTACTGCTAATTTGTTTCATAACTAACTTTAATTGCTAGCTAAACCTATCGGAATTTGCTTGTGACAATTTCTAATCAATCTATGTGATAAATGCTAAGTTTTCATTGTGTTATCAAGCAATTCTGAGGCATATTTCTTGCAACTGTTACAAAATACTATTTGTTGTTGTAAACTTTTACTTTGCTGCAATTTGATATTAGTTATCTTATATTCACATTTTCTATCATCTCTCGAGGCTTTACTATCATTTTTGTACTTGAAACTACCATATATATGCTTTGGTGTTCTTGTTCCGGACAGGTACACAAATTACTCCTCATTTGCCTCAATCTCTTAGACATAGACCCTGTGATTTTGGTAACCAGTGAGAGGGGGGATAAACTTGACCATAACCTAATTAGCTTTCCAACCCTATAGGTTACCGGGGATGCATCCCCTGGGATAAACCTTGCCTATCCCTAAAACATGGGGATTTCCTATTAAGGTGACAGTGATAGATTATCATGTAGTTACTCTAATTTCCCCTACTTGTCTTGGGCTTTAAAAAGTACAAATTGTGCGATAACAAGGAACACTAATAAGGTGTTTTCAAAAAATGATCAATATTCTTTTATAAAATAATTTGAACTATCTTGGTGTCGTGGTATGTATATGCACGAGTGTGCATTATAGTTGTAAGCACACCATTTTGTTAATCATGTTTAAGCACACTAAAAAAACTTATTAGGGGAATTTTGAGTTCTAAAATGGACCTTCGAAGAGATATAATATAAAATTATGACTTGGTCATTTTGTGGGAAAGGTATATTTACAAATCGCCTCTTACATTGCAATCCATGTAACTATGGTTACGTTAAATTGAAAAGATGTCACGAAATAAAATTAATAAATCACTCTCTATTGATGTGACTAAAAATTAAAAATACTTTTGAATATATGAATTGCTTGTAAAGCCCAGTGGGTTAGCTCAAGTGGGTGAGTGTTTTGGTTATAATGCAAGAGGTCTCCAGGTCAAGTCCTCGATCATTTGTATTGTTGATATTGTTAGGCCTCACTCGATGCCCTATCTTAAACTAGACAATTAAGATTCATTAGTACATTACAATGTATATCAATTGCATAAAATGATGAGGCTATAAGTGTCGACATGATCTATAGATCATAACCCTCGGGAGGGTTGTGAAGCTTATATGTGGCCTTCAATATCCAATTGTCCAAGTATATATAAAGAAGTTTTGAGATAAATAATTAAAATACAAAGTATAACTATGTATAAATATATATTTAGTTACTTATAATTCTAGCCATTAATGCGCGATGGCAATGGCTAGTTGATCTATAATGGTTGATCTTGGTCTTTCTACTTGGATTTTGAATTATAAGTTAAATCAAATGTTTGGATATCATAACTTGATATTGTAGATCAAATGTTGACTCACGTCATTGGTTGTTGAAAAGTGTCGCTTCTAATGTGTTGATAGTGGTTGAGCCAATTTTTTTTGTTGTTGAACATCAATCAAGTTATTTCATCAAAGAAAGTTTCCACTCAAAAGTGCCAACAAATGTCAAGTTGCATGTTTGATGTTGGAGATGCCTTGTTCCAAACTAATATAGCGTGGTTCCAATCATAATGTGTCAACTTGTATTTTGATTGCTTCAAACTATCCCCTCATTAATCAACAATGCTCATTGTTGATCAATCATATAATTCCATGAACTATGTGTAATTGTAAAATACCCATATTAAAATATAAATAAAGTTACATATTTGTCAAATGCCCATATTAAAATATGAATAAAATTATATATTCCTTCTCATTTAATATAAAGCTTCTTACATTTTCACCCTTTAAATGGTTATGTGTAGTGCATGTTAATACTTCATAGTTCATTTGTCATGCGAGCTCTTGTAAGAAAAGAGAAAAAAAATGTCTTATTTTTAGATTTTTCTCGTACACTCGGTTTTTTAGTTTTATGTTCTAGCTTGTAACACTATCCACACATCCAAACCATTGTCGTATCTTCATCCACATGCTTGGAAATCATCTCCTTTCAAGTTCAAAAGGGAACAAAACAATATCCTAATATGCCATGCTTTATCACAGGATGTTTACTGCAATTAGCTGCCAACTTCATCCTTTAATGTTTTGATCTTCAATTTTTTTTTATGGTGAGGACCAAGTTTGTACCATAAGATGAAATGTTTTAGTTTCTTAAATTTATTTTAAACTACTATTACTTGTCAAAGGAATGACAACTAACTCTGAAATTCTTGCCATGTTAGATATCACATATACATGGGGCCATTGTGCATTTCATTCTTTTTTTGTTTGAACAATGAGGGATATCTATTATTCTAACTGTGAGGTCCTGAGCGGAGTCTTCAATGGCTTGTGTTAAAAACTTAGGTCATCTATTATCTGTTTTTTGATTCATCATATCAGTTTTGCTTTTATTTTTAGAACCCAACCCCAAATAGTCTATTTTCCAAATTGAAAATATTGTGCATGTTACTTACTACGATGAAACATCTAAGATTAGATAGGTTTGCAGACCATATTTGATATTACCATACCACTGGAATTATATATTCTTTACCTCATGCAATAAAAACACGTAAATGTTTGTTTGTTCTCTTCAATCATATGCAGGTTATAATCTCAAATGAACTGGAAATTTTCAAATAACTGGAGGGGGCGGCATATTCAAATCTGAATACTACTATAGTTGAGTAAGAAATATCTAAAAGAATTATTCAAAACATTTTTGCAAAGTTCAATTCATAGAGGAAAACCAAAAAATCTGCAATATCTAAGATATGTTGAAGAGAATGCCATATACCAATTATAACATGAAGTATAGAGATTCATTCAAGCCTACTCATAGTGAACAGTTGTAGTGATATCGATGAATTCACAAATATAATGAGAAGAATGAACAACAATTTTCACAATTTCAGGGTTGGCAGAGTTGCAATGTTTTCATCGAATTCTATCATGTAGGAGAGTATGGGATTGACATTGAATGTTCAATATCTAGGTTTCAAACTTACGGGCTATAACCATTATGGGTCTTTCAAACTTCTTAATCAAGGATCTTGCTTGGTTTGGATTATGAGGATCCATCCCCACACAAATATCTTGACTCAACCAAATGTACTTCTAAACTATTTAGTGTATCAAATAGGAATTGCACTGCAATTTCATATGCTCCTTGGCTTTGTGCAAACCCACATCTGTAAACTCCATTTTAAATAGATCAATTGATTCCTCTAGTTTTTGGATGCAGAGTATATTTACTTTGATCCAACAGGTAGTTTAAATAATGAATTAAAAAAAATTAACAAGTTCCTTTATCACAATAAACCAACAACAATCTCAAAGAGAAATTTGGGTAAGGGATTAATGTGTGACAATTGTCAACTAGTGCCCATAGTTTCAACTTATGGTTACCATGTGCAAACACATTTTTAATTTACTAGAAACACTGGCATTGAAATATATAATCATGGCATGAGGAAACACCCTCTTCTATGACATATCATATCAATAGACAACAAACAATTATGTGCACAATGACTAAGTTATTTTTGTTCTCGGGGGTAAATGGCCAAGTTTTACCAACCACTGGCCAGTGTTGCTACTTCTGGTCCAAAGTGTGCATACACACAATACAGGGCCCCAGTTCCAAAAAATCTACAAGATTTTGCATTAGGAAAGACTAAGGTTGAATTTAGTGAAGATTTCTTCTAGAAACATGAGATATTCAAAAAGATTTCAAGATTTCTACATACTTGAAATATAATTCACATTCAATCTAAAGGAAACCTGGAAAATTCAACAAAGGCATATTTGATGGTTGTTAATTACCTTGCTTATACTTGACTCACCAAGGAAAATGACTCAGCATACTCAACATACTCGACAAGGAAAAATAATATATTTTTAATGGAGGAAAGGCTTTAAAAGCAAGACCAATGGAAAATGCCTAAAAATTGGTCAATGCAAGTCTGGGGAGTATGGAGGTATGGAAAGTGTTGAGCCAAGTACTCACAAGAACAATGAGTATATCACTAAACATTCAGTGAATGGTATGTTAAGCACAAACCCTACTATGGAGCCAAATACCATACTAAGCATACTTGTGAATCGTACTTACCAGTAATGAGCCACATAATTGTATCATTTTGCTCATCTTATTTTTCCATTTTGTGACTCTACAAAAGCGTATAAACACCACAGAGCTAAGGTCCAGATATCAAGGCTCAAATGGAATTTAACATTCTCAGAACATTGACAAATGTGATAACCCTTTCAGATTTACGTTTGATTTCCAAAGGAATTTTGTGATTTTGATTCAATATATATTTATGTGTCACTGTTATAATTTATGAAGTAAAATCAACATAATCATATACATTGTTGAACAAAAATCAACTATTAATACCAACATAAAATTTTAGGAAAATAGAAATAGAATTGACAATATAAAATAACATTTCAAAAGAGAGCTTGGTACTTATCTTATGAAAATTTGCAGACCAACAACCAACTGAGCAAGCGATTTCCACCCAACCGTAGGCAATCCACAGCGAACGCCACCCCCTAGTTAGGATATGATACCACCGGGGCGAAGCAGGGATAATTAACTCAAAAACTTGAGTTCAAACCAATGGTTTCTATTGCTAGTTCCTTGACAATAGAGCAACACTAAGACACCTACATACCTGCCCCACACAACACAAGGAGCACCTCCTTCTTTGTTATCCAGTACCTTAGAAATTACTCCTTCTCGTTATATTCAGTGTGTGCATAGAAAGTCTAGGTTGTTATCTCAATTTTTAACAAAGTTCTCTATGGTTTTTTGGTTTTTCCTCAAGGCTACCAACTTCAATTCATGGTTGGTTGCTCTATCATAGGCTTGGCTCCGTTTTTCCACTGTATAACCTCTCAAAACTCTCTCCCACTACTTTTTTTGGCAGCTCGCCCCCTCCATTCATATTTTTTTTCATGCATAATGGCTAGAGAGTTCAAACTCAACTTTTCTTCCTAGTTCCGAGAATGTAGGGGAGACAACTTGTTAAATTTTAGGAGAAGGTAGCTTAGATTGAGGAATTTGTTTCCTCCACTCTTCTTGACTTCTTTTTTCTTTGAAATTCAAACTTTAAATGGGTGAGGGTTCAATGTAACATAGGATATATGTTTTAGGCATAATCCCCCCCCCCCC
>ML802610.1:6635-26679 GCA_009831015.1 Picea engelmannii | reverse complement strand
AGAACCCTTCACCTTTCCCCTCTTATGGTATCATATCCTCTATAGGCACTCAAGCTCAACCTATCTTGGTCATTTTTATTAACTATAGAAATAAAATACTTACAATATTCAAAAGAGTAAAACTAGGATATTACATCCCCTCCCCCTTGGAATAACACCATCCTCAATGTTTAATTATTGCAAAAGTGTTTATGTCATTATTCTTCAGTTATACCTACAAACTTTAGCATTCCATCATATGCCTACAACAATGATCAATGTAAGAATGCATATCATAGTCATCATTAAGTATTTCATCAACATGAATTCCNTGTTTAATTATTGCAAAAGTGTTTATGTCATTATTCTTCAGTTATACCTACAAACTTTAGCATTCCATCATATGCCTACAACAATGATCAATGTAAGAATGCATATCATAGTCATCATTAAGTATTTCATCAACATGAATTCCAATCCGTCAATATTAAGTTCATAACTAAATCATATATATTCAAATCACAAGATAAAGGTCAATACTTATATGCATCAATATGTATCTGATCCATATGGCTGCCACATATAGAACCCAACTCATTGTTTTCTCAGACACACCCAATTCACGCATGATCTCGGGTAGTATGATATTCATTCAATCCTCCTCTTCTATGTAGTCACTCACCCTTCAGGCTCAAGCATCTCCTTCTCTGTTACACACTCCCTCAACAGATCCATCATTTTCCAAGGCTTTCTTGCAACGGAACAGTACCGAGACTTATAGAGGCTTACAACCAAGGAATACCCTGGCTTTCTCTAACATAGCATAGCAAATCTCAACGGTGATCATGGCATATCATAGGGATATAGTGTTACAAGACTAGCCTCTTCTCCGTGATTTCCAACTAAGCAACCATCATCTGTCCTTCCTAACAGATTCATCATCTCACCTTCATTAGTTAGGTAGGGAATGAATTCCAAATCCTTAAGTAAATATGAATTTCCTGGGACTTGTAATTTTTCTCTTTGTAGTGTTGTTTGTTGTCTCTTATAATATTCATGTACCTAAAAAATATAAGTATTTTCTTGCATGTTCAGAAGGAATAATGTAAATTCAATTTAAGAAAAGACACATGCTCCTCCTATGAACCAACAAAATTTTTGTATGTATTTAGTAGAAGCTTAAAATATACCTTGCACATATGATAACAAGTGTGAACACATGTATTGCTATCTATAACCACACTAGACAAATCTCTCGAGTCTCACTCTCATTGCATTATCATTTCAAGGTACCCTAATGCACAGTAAATTATTAAAAACATAGACTCGAACAAGACCGAAGGGAAATAACCTCACATGTGACCATATTGGTGGCAAGCCCTTCATATCTTAATGTAAATGCCCTAAGTGTATCTGACATGTCCCATTAACTATTCCACATAAATGCATAGAGTTTATTTGACCCAAAATATGCAATCCTTGCAAAAGGGCAATATCCATAGCCATCCTTTGCAATGATAAGGTTTTGTAATTCTAAAAGTATGTCGACCTCATGTTGTACATGATAAACTATACAGTAACATGATATCAAGGAATAAAGAGATACCCTTGTGCATGTAACACCTCAGATTAGCATTTTGGTTCAACCCTTACCCACTACAAGCCATACATAAATATACCTTGTTGTGCAATCAATATATAGAGTCTTGTGATTACTATTGTTATTAGAGGTGTTCACTTGTAATAAAACAAAACAATGTACATGATAATGATATAAAAAGTGACTAATAAATATGCATATGTATCAAGAAAAGTCAAATGCAAATGAAACAGCTCGAATTAGCATATCGTTTCATTAATGCTTTCTCACTATTACAAGTTAGGTATAATTCTAATTCAATGTGTAAATCCTTGTTTCTTTTTTTTTAGTTCCAAGGATAATCATAACTTACCAGATTGATTAGGACTTTACTAGATAGTTGAGTTGACACATGATCAACCCTTACTAACCCTTCTAATGTTTTATCAGTAGCTCATTGGTTTGACCTTTTAATATCAACCCACCCTTAGAAGGATTGATGGGGACCTTTACTGGTTGGGTTGACCATCACAAGGCCCTATCTGACTATGACTAGGAAAAGCCTATTATTTCCCCTCAAAAACTTTATGGAATTTAAATGCATATACATTGTGTCAAATACATGTTGTACATGTTAAATTTATAAAAAGAGTAACATACAAAAACATGGGGCATCAAGAGATACAATACACAAAAAAAGATTTAAAAAAAACAAACATAATGACTCAAATTAACATTCTAGTTTATCCTTCCTTGCCTACTACAAGTTGTGTAGAATAATACCCCTATGCACAATCCTCACAAAATCTTTTCAATATTACTCATCATGGGTGTTCACCTGCAATCAAACAAATCTTAAGGATTGCAATAATGAAACATAACCAAAACAAGATCAGGAATACCCATATAGCTCAAAATTGATCCATTACATTAATTGTGTTACAACAACCACTTGCCAAGAATTGTGGAGGCTTGGAGGCCAATATTATTGTTTGCTCATACAGGACTTAACAATCACACAATTCAATTGAGCACATTGAAACTAGTAACCATCAACAACCATGTCATTTGCTTATCCATGTATATCAAACCCAATTGCTACTTGGCTAACCATTTCCCTAATCATCTCACAATTAATGCTCATCCTTTACATTACAACCTATGTGCATGCACTATTCAAAAAACAAATCTTAAAATACTTGGTCAAAATCATTGAAAGACTTTGGATTTAGATTTAAATGTCTTTACATGATGAGCATAAAATAAAATCATACCACATAATTAATATATGCCCAACAACAAGAATGACTAGAATCTCTATTTTGAGGACTAATTAAAGTTCTATTTTTCCCCTTCATGGTATTACTATATACCATAACAACTTCAATTAGTGAAAATCATGAACACTTAGAATACAAATTTCTTTTATAGTTTTATTTTGATAACAAAATATTAAACAATTTCGTTTTCTAGCAGTGAGGAATAGTTCACCATTCTCTTTTTCTTGATAAATCTCAGAACTTAAAGATTTGGTTATACAAGTACTGCTCACAATATTGTCATGGAGCAACTTCCTTTCATGAACACCCGGGGTGTTGTCATCAACATTGTACTTGTATAAGTTGAAAGGGATACCATCTCATGTTTAGAGTTTATATATCTTTCTAATTAATCCAAGTAGTTCAACAATAATCCATCATTGACTTTTGCTCTGGGTATGTCTGGAAATGTGTTCCAAGCATTCTTCCCCCATACATATTAAATGAAGAAATGGTACTAAACCATCTCATATTTTGGGGGTTGTAAAACCATAGTTGATAATTTGTCAATCAAATCAGATTCTATATCATAATTAGGTTCATTGTGGGTTTGCTTCTCTTAAATCCGTTTGGGTCTTTTCCCCCTATTTTCTGAGGTTGAATCTCTTTTGTCCATGCAATATCTCCCCTTTAAAGAAAAAGAAAAATCCGTTGCCTTGGCTATTAGTGTTAATATCTTACTCATAAGACCCTTTTAGTCTTTTACTTCATTTCATTAACCTTTTGTTTCTCTTAATTGTTGTCTAGGATTTTCTCCATCTATTAAGATTGGAGGCCACATTAGGGTTAAAAATGACAATTTCTACCCAGAGTGTCACTTAGAATTTTTCTAACTAATAAGCTTAATTTGGTATTAAATTTTTTTGTGCCATAACAGGTTGCCCTTGAAGTGTTTACTAATGTTGGAAGATACTTTTGTTTTGTAAATGTGCATAGGAAAAATTCAACGATAGATACACGGAAAGAAAATGTGGTGTCGAAAATAAGCATGAAAGTTTTGATAAAGAACATAGAGACCACATTAATTTTTTAAGGCAACTGTCATACACTAGTCTCCATGTTAGTTGACCCCATTAGAGGTATTTTCCATGATGGCTCCATGCCAGTACAAACCTGTCTCGTTTTGTCTCAACTCCTGTCTCACATGCCCAAATAACATAGATGTGTGTTCCAAGTAGTCCATTCAAACATTAATTGACTTCTATTCTTTCACATACGTAAAAATGTTTGTCTTGTGTGCTTATTGTAACGTCCCCTCCGTTACGAAGTCAAATTAAGTGAGTACAGTAGTGGTAATTTTTTTTTTTGAAACATAGATTGTGTTATCACTCCAAAAGTCACCCTAGACTGTGATCAGGTGAGCTTGGTAACATCAAAATATTTGTAAATGTAAATGAGTTTTTTAGAAGGTCAAATGGACAAGACTCAAGATGATAATGTTCTAACTCAAAAATCTGGGCTAGCATGCACAAACAATCGAGGTCTTGACTAAATTCAATCAGTAAGTGGGAGTAAAATGTGAATAGAGGGAAGACTTCAGTGAGAGGAATGTAGAGTTTGTTGTAAACATCAGGTCTGCAGACAACCTAAGGAAGAAAAACCCTTAACACAAGATCTTCCTGAGTTCAAAGTTTAAGGACACCTAAGAAACATCATGATAATATTACAATCAAACATACATCATAACATCACCACAATAATTCATGTGAATCATTCAAAGCATGAACACTTTAGCATCAGAAGCAAATAAGTTGGAATAAGAAGCTGATTTCTATTAACCAAGATGTCTCAAATCCTGTACATAACTAGTTCACAATGTCTTTATCAAAACATTACAATTCGGGAGCCTCAACTCAACCATTCAAACCCCCCATTCTCAATTGGAACATGGATTTATAATAGAAAAGGAAAGGTAGCAGCTAGAGGTGTGAGTTGGCCCTTCCCCTCCTTGGATTCTCCAACAACAACTATTAATCAAACACCTAGGCTAACAACTATTAACAAACTGCTACAAAAATGGAAAATGTTGGCCATTGATCCAACCAACATCGAACTAACTTGATCTTTTGTTGTTGCACATCTCCATATGTGTCAAGTGTCTTTTAATGCTTGTAACTGTCATCTTGCTATCAACTGTTATCTTTGTCTATCTTCCACATCATCATCCATTCACTAAGATGATAATTTGGGCCCCCCTATATTCCTAGTACCTGTAGGTAGTGCCACTCTAGTGCGTCTCTGTGCAAGAATCTGTCTCTGCCAGAAATTAGGTAGTGCTTGCCAGAAATTAGGTAACGCATGCTTGTGTTTCCTGTTCAGGATATTTGGCAGTGCACAGGAGATTGGGTAGCGCCCGTGGAATTCGTTTCCCCCAAGAGATTGGGTAGCGCCCGTGTAGAAAATGCAGCGCCCAGGAATTTTGGTAGTGTACTGTGAAATCCGTAGCGCGCTCCCCTCTGCACATCCATGCATGAAAATGATGGAATGGGAGATAAATTGGGAACATAATCATATATATCGTGACTTCACTTAGTTCTTCAACACGTGCTCAATCACTTGGCACCTAGCAACCTGCAATTTATTTTAAAAGACGACTCATGGAACATATCCCATATGTCTCAGGGGAACAGAAATTGTTGTCTTTATATATGCCAATGCTCTCATAGCATATTCGATGAGACAAGTGGAAAAGAATCGGGCTTGTGTTGAATGTGTTCTTTGGCATATGAATTAGTTTGATATGTAGTGTGACTTAGGATTAGGATTAGAAGTTGACACTTAAGCACACACCACTTTTTGGTAAAATTTACAAATAAAAATATAGTTTTTTATTTAAAAATATAAAGAGGCACAAAAATAGGATTTTAAGCTAAAAAAAAGCAGGTCAAAAGAGAGAGACCATAGAGTTCATGGGCTAAAAAGGGATCAAATGAAAGCTTATCAAGGCTTGATGAGGCATTTGAAGATTATGACAATTAGAAAAAGACCTAGGAAAAGAAAAGCAAGCATGAAATGATGAAGGTGCTTAAAAATTTTAAGAGCACAATTTTACGCACTAACATTTGGCTCCAACTAGGATGGAGACCTCCCTATGAGGCTCCAAGAACCTAGTAGTTCCAGTTGCCTTATCTATTGGGCTATGGAGTCATCTGACATGTGAAACCAATCTCTGACAACTCTCAAGACCTGTGCAACTGATCTCTGTATACCTTCAAAACTGGCCTTTATTTACACAAGCTAACTGATACTTCTGTTGCAAACTAGAAGAGAAGAAATGTTTGGGCAGCGAGCTTATTTCCTACCCTACTCTACTCTAACCAGCTCTTCAATTGGTTAGGTAAATGTTGCCTTCCATAACAACCATTCAAGCAATTTTAAAGTTGAAGAAACCTCGTCTCTGTCACTGATCAACAACTGATGTTTGAAATGTAACAACAGTGATGAAAATTCAGCCAAGAAACCATACTCACCCAGACATGCTAATAAAAAGATCAATTATGCATGCTCCAAAGCATTTTAAAAGTGTAACTCTATGTAACTCATTGACAGGGTCATGAAACTAAAAGCAATGCCTAATTAATTTATGAAAGGTTACCTTCATTGTTTCAAAGATGCTGACAGTTTGTGTGATGTCTTCTGCAGGCATACTTGATTGAATGACAGACACAAGCATTTGTGGGTTGAATAGTTGTTTTGTAACTCCAGAACCACCTGTTGGTTGATGGTTGATCATCTTTGCATATACCGTGGGGATAGTCTGATGCTCATACACATGGTTCTTATTAAGATAGGGTTGTTCATTTGTTGGTGATGGATAAGAGACTAGATTTATATGAAAATCCCTTTCAACATCTCCATAGCATTTACAAGGATCAGGATCATAATCATCATATACAGGAATAGTGCTAAGAGGTTCCAAACTAATCATAGAAAAATTATGTTCATCACCGTCACTGGTATTTCCATCAAAAATAAGTTTTCCATAACAAACCTTTGACTCTTGACATTCATAATGTTTTGTTTCAGGATGCTCTCTAATAGCAAAATATTCACTACCAAAGTGTTTGTCAACAACAAGATGCTCTTGGTCAATGTTTGAGACAATGATTTCCTCAGAGGAAAGGTTGTCAAAGATACATGATTCGAGGACCAAATCATCCACTATCTTTTCTTCATAGAGACAACAAATAAAATATGCCTCATGTTCAGAGCTAACATGATGTTGACTTTGAATCCTACCACAAGCTCGGTGGTTCTCCTCCACTTCCACAACATCCATGAGTAACTGTGATAAAGATGTAGATTTTCTTTCCCTAAGATACAAAACAAGGTCAAAATATTGAGACATTATGTAATACACCATGGCAGCGGTCTCAGAAGGTTTAATTTCCAGGGGCATGCTGCAATACAAGTTGTAAAACCTTTGATTAAAAACAGAGAAAACTTCATTTTTTCCCCTTCTCAAAGTAGTGAACTCATTTAGGTATTGATCAAACGACTTTCTCTCTCCCCAGTATTTTAAAAAGGTGTCATATAGTTCATCCCATGAACCAATGGAAGTAACTTCCATATTCTTGAACCACAAGACAGCATCTCCAATCAAAGATTTAGAGAAAAACCTCATGATAATATCTTCATGCAAGATTTCCAAATTATCAATGAAGTCTTGAAACGCTGACAGATGCTCATCTCCTGTAATGTTATCTTTTCCAGAAAAAGTGGGTAGGTAGTCTACAAATCTGGGAGGGTAAGGATGAAGAAAGGATGGCAGCTTTAGAGGTCCAAACATATTTCCCCTAACCTTAAACTGGAATTCAGTGGGTTGTTGAACAATAGAAGGTTGTTGGTAAAGGTCAAATGAGTTGGCAGCCTGAACTGAATCAGTTTTATTATTTGCAAAAGGAAAATAATCATTTGGTGCATGTTGAATTTCAACATGCTGGTTTTTAACAGCAGAGGGAATGGTAGAAGGTAATAAATCAACTTTGAAATCTGGAGAAGGGAGAGAATCGTAACGTTCAAACTGATTAAAAAAACATTTATTAACCTTATCTTCTTCAGGTGTTTGAAGTGGAGGGATATCCTTAACATCAATGACATGGGAAGGGGGTAAATCTACTTGTTTGAAAAAGGAATATGCAAGAGCAGGCTGGTGGTCTTTAGAGTATACAAAGCAGATTATGATTCTCCTAATGTGTGCAGGGAAATTCAATAAAGAATGAAGGATAAAGAGCACAAGTTCCAGAAAGAAATTCAGAACTTGATACTTGAACTTGCCTCTGCCTTCCATTTATGTCCAAGCTTGTTCCCACAGTGGAGTCTTCCAACAGGTTCGTCTTCATGGAGTCGCCAGGTATATGATTACAGTCAATTTTATGTATCCCTCTCTTCTCTACCATCAAGAGATGGATCTATGTCATTCTTCCCGGGGAACTGGCTTCACTTCCCTTCAAATCGTCCCCGGAAACGGCGCCATTTATGTTATCACTCCAAAAGTCACCCTAGACTGTGATTAGGTGAGCTTGGTAACATCAAAAGATTTGTTAATGTAAATAATTTTTTTAGAAGGTTAAATGGACAAGACTCAAGATGATAATGTTCTAACTCATAAATCTGGGCTAGCATGCACAAGCAATCAAGGTCTTGACTAACTTCAATCAGTAAGTGGGAGTAAAATGTGAACAGAGGAATGTAGAGGTTGTTGTAAACATCAGGTCTGTAGACAACCTAAGGAAGAAAAACCCTTAACACAAGATATTCTCGAGTTCAAAGTTTAAGGACACTAAAGAAACATCATGATAATATCACAATCAAACATACATCATAATATCAACACAATAATTCATGTGAATCATTCAAAGCATGAACACTTTAGCATCAGAAGCAAATAAGCTGGAATAAGAAGCTGATGTCTATTAACCAAGATGTCTCAAATCCTATACATAACTAGTTCACAGTGACTTTATCAAAACATTACAATTCGGGAGCCTCAACTCAATCATTCGAACCCCCCATTCTCAATTGGAACATGGATTTATAATAGAAAAGGAAAGGAAACAGCTAGAGGTGTGAGTTGGCCCTTCCCCTCCTTAGATTCTCCAACAACATCTATTAATAAAACATCTAGGCTAACAGCTATTAACAAACTGCTACAAAAATGGAAAATGTTGACCACTGATCCAACCAACATCGAACTAACTTGATCTTTTGTTGTTGCACATCTCCATATGTGCCAAGTGTCTTTTAATGCTTGTAACTTTCATCATGCTATCAATTATTATCTCTGTCTATCTTCCACATCATCAGCCATTCACTAAGATGATAATTCGGGCCCCCCTATATTCCTGGTACCCGTAGATAACGCCACTCTAGTGCATCTCTGTGAAAGAATCTGTCTCTGCCAGAAATTAGGTAGCACCTGCTTGTGTTTCCTGTTCAGGAGATTTGGCAGCAAACAAGAGATTGGGTAGCGCCCATGGAATTTGCAGCGCCTAGGAGATTGGGTAGCGCCTGTGTAGAAAACGCAGCGCCCAGGAATTTTGGCAGCGTACTGTGAAATCTGTAGCGCACTCCCCTCTGCAAATCCATGCATGAAAATGGTGGAATGGGCGAGAAATTGGGAACATCATCATATATATCGTGACTTCACTTAGTTTTTCAACACCTGCTCAATCACTTGGCACCTGGCAGTCTGCAATTTATTTTTAAAAATGACTCATAGAACATATCCCATATGTCTCGGGGGAACAGAGATTGTTGTCTTTATACACGCCAATGCTCTCATAGCATATTCGATGAGACAAGTGGAAAAGAATCGGGCTTGTGTTGAATGTATTCTTTGGCATATGAATTAGTTTGATATGTAGTGTGACTTAGGATTAGGATTAGAAGTTGACACTTAAGCACACACCACTTTTTGGTCAAATTTACAAATAAAAATATAGTTTTTTATTTGAAAATATAAAGAGGCACAAAAATAGGATTTTAGGCTAAAAAGAGCAGGTCAGAAGACAGAGACCATAGAGTTCATGGGTTAAAAAGGGATCAAATGAAATTTTATCAGGGCTTGATGAGGCATTTGAAGATTATGACAATTAGAAAAAGACCTAGGAAAAGAAAAGCGAGCATGAAATGATGAAGGTGCTTAAAAATTTTAAGAGCACAATTTTACGCACTAACAGATTGAACAAGAGCTAAGCGACAATAACATACATCGGTGCACACACATTTTATTCTCATCCACATAATTATATAGTAAGAATTAGACACATCATCATTGCTACTAAACTCAATCATATCACATAAATATAACAAGGATACCTACCCTACAAGGTTAGGACCTCCAAGACACATAATCAACGCTCAAGTCCAATATTCATCCGATTTATTTTTACCATTTAAGGTCTCATGACTTGCGAATGTTCTAGGGAACAAGGAGATATCTAATTCCCTTATCCAACCCTATCATAAAAATCAATCCTAGAATTCAATATCAATTATTAAAAATAAATCTCATGCTCAAGAATCAAACATTTCAATGTTTTACGATCTAATTATCACACCATATTGAATTTAAACATCTGTCAGTGACATAACACAATTACAAGCAAAGTTCATTGTACCCACTTAAAAAGATTTGCGTAACTCGAACATAAACAATATTAGAGGCATAGGTGATTCATTTCCGAAATAATCAATAATCATTGCCTAAATTTCATCGAGATCTAAGATCATTAATTTCTCAATACCACAATATTGTCAACCAAACAAGATGACTACATTAATACGCACAATTCCTTTACTAAATGATTTATTTATTATAGCTAAGTTTATATTATCATTCCATTCCCATGACCCTAAAATCTTCTTCCATACAAGATTATTAAGGATCAATTTGTAAAGTCTCTTTAACACAGATTATTAAATTCTTAAGTCTCTTCCAATTAAAGATTATTAATTGGTCCAAAAAGAATTCACTATAGATCATCCTTAAATTTCTTTTCATTTATCTCGTAATTGTATTGTAATAAGTTCATCATCATACTCATAGAAGTTCTCTTAAAAGAATCCTATGACAAGGATATATATAAATTTAGAATATAATTATTGCTTTTCACTGTCAATGCATTTTACAAGGAATTACAATTATTATTATTATTAATAAAAACTTGATTACAAAGCTAAATTTATTTCAAATTGTTGGATGACTGAGAGGGGGGGTGAATCAGTAATAGAGCAATTTAATCCTTTTTAACCATAATATGCAACGGTTATATTTATTTATGATCAATGTAGCATTATCATCCAATAGTTGCAGAGTAAATAAACATACACATACACAATACACCAGTGTTTTTACGTGGAAACCCAAAGCGGGAGAAAACCACGAAATGCTTTTTCTTATATGTCTTTAAGAATTACATTCATTGGAAGCACCAACTTCCTTTGTTTTCCAGCTACAACTGGAAGGAGGCTCCAACCCCCTAGTTTCTCAGGCTACAACTTGAGGGAAGCTCCAACTCCCCAATTCTCTGGCTACAACCAAAAGGAAGCTACAACCCCCTATGTCTTCGGTTACAACCACCTATCATTTCCCCCATCCAACCGCCCTGATGTAGAAGTAGAATCATGGAACCACTGTCACACTATCACTGTGAGATATACCATTGTAGAACTATACCAACATGTACCATTAACCTGCAGCCAACCTGTACTACTGCCCTCTGATCAATCTATACATAAACTGAGCATGTACCAAACAAATACAACAGGTATGTGACATGTAGTTCTATAGCATGTGTATGAATGTGCCCTATCTATACAACAGTCTGTGTATGTACGCGACCTATCTGTTATGCAACCTGCGTATTCCTTCTGGAACTAGGGTTTTCTTTCTTCTGAAAACTTCTGACCCTCTGCAACCTCTTTCACATAGATCTACAACCTGTCACTGTGTCCATACTGTAATTGTACCCTGTGCATACATCCTCATACATAACCTTTACCCAAGGACTATATATCTCTCTCTAGTCATGTTCCAAATAAGTGTGTGTTATCATGAATTAGTATAATAACCCTCACATGAACTAGACATAAAACCCTTTCTAATATTCAGCCTTTCAATACTTCAGCCACTTCATGTATCACAAGAACCCTTAACCATATGCCAAGAAATACAAGATTTGCCTCAACTCTAACAATGATAAATATTTATACCGGCACTATATTTTTGTAGATCTGACTTATACAGAAGATCACATGCAGCCATTAATCTCTCTAGGGATAATCTTCAAATCTCCATAACCATTTCTCATGCATACATCAAAATCCAACTACTCATAGCAATAAGACATACATTTTGAACCAGTGGATAGATCTGATGTATCTGATCACCGCAGACCATCATGGGACCTTGTTCTCAAAATCTAGAACCTTGGCTTCTTCATGTCCTCAAGTTTCCATGACTTTTCCCTAACGTATGCATCTTGTTATACTGATAGCCAGCGTGGATACACACTCTGTTATATTGGATATTAAGAGGTAAAAGATCCATTCAAACATCCATTAGGTAAGGTAAGGATTTCATTCAATGTAAGGAAAGCTAAGTTGTTTTTATTCTAAACGAACTTCCTCCTGTAATGATATGGCGTCAACGAGAAGAAAAAAATCAAAGGATAGAAATTTAAGACTACAACTTCACTAAACTTTTGATTATAAGGTTTCCAACTAAAATGTTGCAAACATGACGAAATTCAAGTATAGAATTTGTCTGATCTAATTAAAAGCGTTCCTATCAATTGAATTTCCCATACTGAAATTATAGGCAGTGACCACACAGACTACATTTAGAATAGCAGATTTGGGTTATGGTGTCACCATGACATTGATTTCTAGAGTGCTATTAGATTTCAAAAAGATCATACGAGTTATAATTTCAATCTTCATTCAAAGACCAACTACCAAACAAAAGTATGTCCCAGGACTCATGGCATCTGCCATGATAATGATTTAGGATTTGTATTTAATATACAATAACCCATTATGATTTAACTTCAGATAAAATTTGTAGCGACCTACAATTTTTATAATTCCAGAATGCAATAACTTGACAGTGACTATACAATTTCGTAAATCAAGAGATGTCACTCATTGATAGCGACCATTTGAAATTTGTATTGCCAGGTAAGTAAATTTTTTTATCACAATCAATATAGTCTAAGTTCAAGGTTGTGAATTCATTTGGCGATCATGCCCATTAAAATTCAAATTGTAATATAAATAATAATGAACAACAAGTTCCAATTCGATTTTGTAAAGGTTACACGACCAACCATTTTTTTTTCAAAAAAACTTCAAAAGGCATTCAACTTGACGGAGACCATAAAATTTTTAGTTTCCTAAGCACAACGACGACTGCAAGGATTTGTTAAAATCAAATCTCCATATATTGTAAACAAGTTTTACCATTGACTTCACGAATTCGAATCTTTAGATTGACAATAGATTTATAAAACATACGAAGATCTAAGAATTTAACTCGTGATTAATTAATAGCTAACAAATTCAATATCAGAGTCAAGATCGGTAAAAGCAATTTACAGGGAATGGAGGAAATTTAAAGTTTTGGGCTGCAAATAAATTCGGCAGCATTCATAACAAATTTTGGTTTACAGAAGTAGCTATATGATTCTACAACGATATTAACATTATAATACACAAATTTACTATACATGAAAAATAAACTTTAGAAATAAAATATTGGAACCGTTGAAGGCGAAAATTGAGAATGTCCTTTAACGTTTCGTGCTCCTTTTTACTCCTGCTTGCTAATCACTGAGACTTCACCGGTACCTCCTAGCCAATGCTAGGGGTACTCTTCTTCCCCCTTAGCCCCCCGAGCCGCAAAGGGGCCACACACAAGAAACCAACTAATAATAGCTCCAAGGCTTGCCTCGTAATGAAGCGCTTCCACTCTTTCTTCAAGCTTGGTATCCCAACTCTCACAAGTAAAACAAAATCCACAAAATTTTGGCAGCATAACATAAGAATAATTGAGATCCATTTCCCTTCTACCACATTTGTTTTATAGAGAAATTCCCAATGACACATATCCTCATGCACGATTAATTGTTTTTTAATTAATTTAATTAAGATTATTCACCCACACACTTGTCACACTCTCCCCAAGTTGCACAAGTAATTACCATTTTTATTTTAATTAAAAAGCCAATTTCCCTCACATTCCCCAATGTGTTCCTATTTTCACTCTTAGTTGTCCCTTTGTTCCCTAAATTCTCATTTAATGAGTGTCTCCTAACTAGATCTTAGTTAGAGTTGGTTTAGGAGTCTTCTTCTTGTTAGACTAGTGGTAGGTTGACTCAAGATTCTATTCTATGTACATCTATTCTCTCAAGTTATTGTTTATTTCTATTTTAAAAAATCCCTTTTATTAATTTCATGCACACATGTGCAATTTATCCAACTTTTTGAGTTTGATTATATTCTCAAATCTTTCAACTTATGTCTTAATTCATTTAATCCTTTATTTAAATTTAGACTTAGGCTCAGACTTTTGTTAGGCTTTAATTAATTAATAATTTATTGTTTAATTAATTATTTATTCTAACAAGGTCTATTCATTTCAATGTTTTCTAGGCCACCTAGATTTATTGACTCGGGTTTTAATTACGTGGTGTGCCCTTCAAGACGCACCTTCGTGCTCCAAGAGTGCCACTCTCCCTAGACTGGTTTTGGAAGTTTGTCCGACCCTTGGAGTCAACATTCCACTCGGTCGACCTTATGAGAGACTAAGGAATTATAAGGAATAAGGACTTTGCCTTATTGTGTGCCCCTTAGAAATCTTCATGAGAGACCGTCTCAGTCCGCCCTCACGATAATGTGGATCTCTCAAACTAGGTAATCGTTAACCTACCGTTCAGACCACGATGGGAGTGCTAGTAGACTGCGGCAGGGACGTTGCCACACCTCTCCCTCAAATGTCTATTTTATGTGCACGACCCCTTTACTCCTTATGTGATTTGGATTAGCAAGCATCATCAAACCCGCATCCACTAACAAAAATACTGTCAATAATCCATATACATAAATCATACCGAAATCAATCATATATCACATGTGCGCAAAACGAAATACTCAAACAAATACAATACACTCCCTAACTCAATTTGGAGTCCAAGGAAGTCCATTGATGCCATCAACATCCATAACCTGTCATGTGTCCTACACACTCAGGAAAACTCGTCAATAGCATCTGCCAATATATATACATAAAAAATAACAATAAGTCACAACACATCATCATCATCATATATAACCTATAATCGAAATGAAATCGTAATATATCATAACCGGATCATTTGTACGCAAAAGTCCTCAAAGAATAAGTCAATAAAAGTGTGCTCGGTAGAACGGGATGTTACATACACCCCCTCTTGTTTTAAACTTCATCCCGAAGTTTGTACAGTATATAAATGAAAGTAAATAAATGTATCTGACAAAGATCTATATATCTAATCTATTAAACAAGTAAGGAAACTATTGTCGCGTCTCATATGCATCCTCCCAGGTAGTCGAGTGTGGACTGTAGTTGTCCCACTGGACCTTGACCTGATCGACTATTCGACGTCGTAGTTGTCGAATGCGATGGTACAAAATGTGGATTGGCCCCACCATGAGAGCACCCTCATCCGACACCTGCAAAGAACTCATGTCAATAACATGTGATGGATCACTAATATAGTGTTGTAAGACAAATACATGAAATACATCATGCATACACCTCAAAGAATCAAGAAAGGCTAGTCGATAAGCCACAGGTCCTTTATTTTCCACAACCTCGAAAGGTGCCACAAACCTAGGATATATTTTAGCACCCTTTCCAAACTTGATCGAACTCTTGTGCGGTTTTATCCGCAAGAGAACTATGTCGCCAACTTCATAACGATGATCAACGCGATGTGCATCAGCATAACTCTTTTGTCGATCCTAGGCTTCTTTAATCCTTTGTCTTATTGATTGCATTTGTTCTTCCATTTCTTAGATCACTTCTGGTCCTACCAAGACCCTATCCTCAAGTTGATCCCAACTCAATGACGTCCGACACGGTCACCCGTAAAGAAACTCAAACGGTGCCATCTTAATTGTACTTTGGTAACTGTTATTGTAAGAAAACTCTACCAATGGAAAGAAGTCTTCCCAACGTTTATGATGATACATAACATACATACACAACATATCCTCCAAAATCTGGTTCATTCTTTCTATTTTTATGTCTATCTTTGGGTGATATGTTGTAATAAAGTTCAGTTGTGTTCCCAAAGCCTCTTGGAAACTGGTCCAAAACCGTCCTATAAACACTAATCCTCGATTGGATATGATCATTCTTGGTACACCGTGTAATCCCACAATCTCACTGATAAATACTCTAGCTATGTTTGTCGCCTGATATGTCATACGCACTAGAATAATGTGTTCACACTCCGCCAGAGTGTCAACTATCACAAAAATCAAATCGTGTCTCCTTGTCGTCAGTGGCAATCCAATGATGAAATCCATCGAAAGGACCTCCCATTTCGATTCAGGAATACCGTGTGGTTGTAACAATCCTATTGGATGTCTATGTTCAACCTTCACTTGTTGACATTCTAGACATTTTTCCACGTAACTAACTATGTCCACTTTCATTCCTTTCCAGAAGAATAAAGGCTTAAGTTCTTCCTTCATCTTCATGACTCTCGGATGAGTCGTGTACACTGCTCGATGCGCTTCACTCAAGATTATCCGGATTATTTTCGGCACAAAATGAGAGCGGAGATATAATAAAGAAATGCAGAGAGATATTCCAAATATTCAATAATGTAACAGAAATGTATCAAAGATGCAACCATAAACACAGATATACAGTAATACACAATTTCTATTAATGAAAGAAATGTACAGAGACTGTAAAAATACAGAGTGAAAGACTCGCTAGAATGGTGGCAGCTTATCTCTGAGAAGAGATGTGATGGCTACTCACATTCACAAGAAGATGATTACAATGAGGCTCTGAAGGCCTTTTTACAATAAACAAAATGCTAAAAACCCTAGACATCCAAAAACCTAACCCTAGGAGATGAAGCGCCAAAAGTCATGTGGGCCCCGTTTGGGTAAGTTAGTGCATTAACTTCTCGGGGTCGTAACTTTTGCATATGATCTTTGTTTTAGGCGTATGATAGCCCATTGGAAAGGTATCGTCGAGGAGATTCATTTTGGGGCCTCAACCATGCCATAGGCTATCATTTAGAAGCTCGATCCTGAAAAACCTTCATTTAGGCCCTCAAAATGGCCCCGGAAGTTAAAACTGCTAAAAATAGTAAAATGCTAAAATTGCCAGAAAATTGTTTTGAGCCAGTTGGAAAAGGTGGGTGGCCACCGATATCCACTTGGATCAATCCTCCATCCTTATGAAGCAATGGTCTCCATTGCGTTGAGTTCCCAGGGGAGACAGAAAAGCATTTGTTGAATCTGCATCTTGGTGAGCTGCTTGCCTTGCTGGAGACATCGCGCTGCTCAGTTTGTAGAAGTCTGTCACGAACTTGTTGAGGCTGAGGTTGTTCAACAAGTCGAGATACATGAGAGGAAGGTGTGTAGAAGGAATCTTTGTGCTTTGTTGCAGCCTTGTCGACCTGCTTCTGTTGGATAGAAGGTGCTTGGGGTGAGGCTGTAGTGGTGTCCTTCTGTTCTCCTTTTGAACAGATTGTGAAGAAGCTAAATTTTGTAGTATGAGATACTACCTTATGGCACTTTTTAGGTGGAACAGTAATCAGAACTACCTCTAGTATTCTGTAGATATGACCCCCCAGAGAAACAATGACACTGCGGGGTCGAGACTCATAAACAACATGGCGCTTCCACATATATGGCTGGCCCAAGAGAACATCACAGACATCCAGTGGGGCAACATCACATAATATCTCATCCTTGAAGGGTTGGATACCGTATGAAAATCGGCATTGTTGGCTAACACGGAGATCTCATCCTTGGCGAAGCCACTCGATGTTGTATGGTTGCGGGTGTGGTGTTGTCGACAATCCCAACTGTTTGACGACCTCTGTTGAGATGAGTTTCTTCTAGCTTTTGCTATCAACAATAAAATGCAGCGGGGTCCCCTACACCCACATCTATGAATGAAAAAGGTGCCCCCCCTCTTCAGGATTTGTTGGTTCTTCTGGTTGAATTGTTGCGGTTGCGACAATAGCAGTGAGTTCTGCGTCAATGATCTGTCCTTTGCTAGTATTTTCAGAATCAGATTATGAATCAGGGTTCAGCTCCTTGTCTTCGATCTCGGCCACTAATGACTGTTTTGAGCGACATTCATCGATGTTGTGCCAGGGGCTTTTGTGGAAATCGCACCATTTTTCGGTGTCCTTCTTTGTCTTCCCGTGACCCTTCTTTTCCTGTGGCTTAGACTGGCTTTCGGGAGACTGTTTGTTAGGGATTTCTTTATCAAACTTTGGTTGTTGCAGATTTGCAACCCCGAACTCCCGTTTGTTCTGGTGCTTAAATTTCTGCTCAATTTTAACAGCATATCGATAAGCAGCATCGAGTGATGAGATGTCCAGAAAATCCATTTCAGTTTGGATGTATCTATGTAGATCCCCACGGTATTTCAGAACCAAATGTCATTCGGATTCTTTGATACCCAGCTTGGTGCGCAAGGTATGGAAGGTATTGGTGAAATCCGGAACTACTTGGCCCCTCTCTTGCCGCAGTGTGGTCCATCTCATGTATTGGTCCTCATAGTTGCCAACAGGGTAATACTATTCATTTCCCGCATCCACAAAAAAATCCCAAGTGGGCTCGGCCCCATATATTCCAGACTCCTCTATGGAACTTTGCTCCCAGTAAGTTTCCCACCAATGTTTGACATGAGGGAGAGATTTAAGGAGTGCGAAGGTGATCTTTTCTCTGTCGGAAAAATTGTGAATAGAGAAATAACCTTCTAGCAGATTTAACCATTTGTCTAGGGCTTCTGCATCAATCTATCCTTCAAATACAGGAATATCAAAATTAACTTGTACCTTGAAAGGCGAGGTGCTTCCAAAGTGGTCGCTTAATGAATATGCGCCTGTTGCTATCAGCAGGCGTTGAAGGATGTGAGAAAAATTCTCCATCATTTCGTCCCTCTGTCACGTGAGAGTTTGCTCAAGCAACAGACTGATAGGATCGTCTACTCCGTCATTTTTCTTTTCTTCCGCCATGGAGGGTTTCTTGGGTGTGTGAGAGCAATTGTCTTCAAGAGAGACAAGCTCGAGACCCAACTTGATATACTCAGACCTCGTCAGGGACATGCACTGAAAAATGATCAAGAGCAACTTGCTCTGATACCACTGATCCAGATTACTTTCGGCACAAAATGAGAGCGGAGATATCAGTTTGGATGTATCTATGTAGATCCCCACGGTATTTTAGAACCAAATGTCGTTCAGAGTCTTTGATACCCAACTTGGTGCGCAAGGTATGGAAGGTATTGGTGAAATCCGGAACTACTTGGCCCCTCTCTTGCCGCAGTGTGGTCCATCTCATGTATTGGTCCTCATAGTTGCCAACAGGGTAGTACTATTCCTTTACCGCATCCAAAAAAAAATCCCAAGTGGGTTCGGCCCCATATATTCCAGACTCCTCTGTGGAACTTTGCTCCCAGTAAGTTTCCCACCAATGTTTGACATGAGGGAGAGATTTAAGGAGTGCGAAGGTGATCTTTTCTCTGTCGGAAAAATTGTGAATAGAGAAATAACCTTCTAGCAGATTAACCATTTGTCTAGGGCTTCTGCATCTATCTGTCCTTCAAATACAGGAATATCAAAATTAACTTGTACCTTGAAAGGCGAGGTGCTTCCAAAGTTGATCCGGATTATTTTCGGCACGAAATGAGAGCTGAGATATAATAAAGAAATGCACAGAGATATTGCAGATATTCAATAATATAACAGAAATGTATTAGAGATGCAACCATAAACACGGATATACAGTAATACACGATTTCTATTAATCAAAGAAATGTACAGAGACTGTAAAAATACAGAGTGAAAGACTCACTAGAATGGTGGCAGCTTATCTCTGAGAAGAGATGTGACGGCTACTCGCATTCGCAAGAAGATGGTTA
>ML802609.1:170731-199777 GCA_009831015.1 Picea engelmannii | reverse complement strand
TTTTATATAGATTTCATTTAATTAGTTATTGGTTAATATAGATTGTTAATTTACTTTTTAATATCATAGTTTAATTTTTGTTTTCAATTATTTCCTTATTGCAGTTTGAATGATTAGAGTAGACATAACATAGTTTTATTTTGTGCAATTTCCTTTCCTAGAATTAAAATGCAATTAAATTTCTTAGTTAATGGTTGAATCTAGTTTTTCTTACATAGTGTAGAAGTATAATGATGATCTCATTATGTTGTTGATGGTTTATACATGAATATGCAGGGTATTTAACATTATTTTTGTCATGTTTAAGTTCTCATTGGATTGTTCAATCGATACCTTTCATTTTTCCATTGAGATTAGTGTTGAGATTATACCATTGGAATTGTCCTTTGYTGTCAAGTGCCATCGAGATATTWTCTRACACCGAARRCATTCACACAACCACCAACATTATATTTGAATTGTCATAGGTTAAAGAAYAGTTTCATGCTTTCATAGATCAGAATAGATAGTTTCTTTCTTTCATAGCTTAGGAAATAGTTTTATTTGTTGTTGTAGGATAGATAGACCTTGCTTTGATAGATTARCTAGTAGTTTTYTTATTATAGATTAAKAATTAGTTGTTAGTCTTTCTTTCTTTCAATACAATAGATTTTCTTTCATGCATTGCATTGAGCATTTAGTCTAGTTGCCTCTTAGATTTCCTTTCACGCATTAGAAATAGTTTTGCATTAAGCATTTAGTCCACATGCCTCTTAGGCTAGATAGTTGTTCAATGAGAAGTTTTACTTTGATTGCTTGTAGTAGTCAGTTGCCTTTGCTTACTTGTATTTTTCTTTAGTAGGTTAGTTAGGTGCCTTTGCTTATTTGTCTTTTTCTTTAGTAGGTTAGTTAGGTGTCTTTGCTTGCTTGTCTATTTGATTTAATAGGTTAGATAGGTGATTTTGCTTACTTTCTCATTTATTTGCTTTCATAGGGTAGTTTCTCATTGAATGTAGGTTGGAAAGTTAAAGAAGTTTGATTTTGTCATTTTCTTATTATGCTTAGTAGTTTGCCTTTTCTTATTGTTGAACTAGTTTGCTTTACATAGGGTTTTACTTGCTTTCTTAGGAACTATCCATCGACCCTTGGCCCAAAAGTACTTAGGTTACCTAGTTTCAATTTACTTAGTAGGGTGTGTCTTTTAGATAGTTTTTATTGAGTACATTATCCTTAGATAGTTGGCTTCCTTAGTTAGACTATACTCCTACCAGCCTTCTACCTTTGGCATATATTTTTCTACAACTCTAAGTTTACTTACCCCAGGTTGACAATTTAATTGAGGGTTTTTACTGTGTTTTTAGTGCATATATAACACCCATGATTTTTGGCGTCATTGTCGGGGAGTTGTCTCAAGGTAAGAAGTAATTAGGAACTACATCATTTCTAGACCTTAGCATTAGTTTTGTGGTGGGGGGAATTTAAGATGAGAGGTAAGAACCTACGCATCTGCTATAACAGGTTCCCCCAAACCCAATAGTAGTTTTTCTTTTTGTTTTTATTTTTTATGAATAGACCTAGGAATCAAATGGTAGCTTTTTCTTTTTCTTTTTTCTTTCTTTCATGAATAGGCCTAGAGACCCACAAGGTAGATACATTAAATTAAAATAAGACCTTTCAAACAAGGTTCCTTTCGATCTCTTTGGGAGAAGGAATGTTCCACTTATAAAATCCGCAGACCGATACCAAAAAAAAGGATCTAGCTCAACTCAAAGAGCTAAAATAGTCTCTGAAGAGACTAACACAATGAGCACTATAGAACAAGAAATTGAAGCATCAAACATATTGGGAAAGGAGGCAATACCACTCGAGTCTTCCACAGAACCAAACAATGCAACCTTTGCTTTTACACCACCAACAGGGGACCCTAATTTTAAGGACATCATAGACCCTGAACAGGTGAATATTTTGTTTGGTAGTTCAACCAATGTAATTATGTCTCAAATTAACATAGAAACTTTGGCAACAATAGTTTCAACCGACTCAAGTAGAGTCCCATATATCCAATCCATAGGAAGACCTTTCCATCAAAGGGAAACCTTGTTTTCTTCAAAGATAAAACCACCTAGGTACTCTCTTTTCAGAAATCAAGCCAATATGGATGATCAAGAAGACCATAACAATGTAAGACATAGAGAGGAACAAGAAACGGGAAACCAAACCGAAACCACCTTCGGGTTTCCAATTTTAGACACCACTCCGAATGTCAACATGAAGAATATTCCTCTCTCAGCACTGCCTATCTTTTATGGTAAAAAAAATGAAGATCCAGACACCTTCCTATTTGAATTTGACTTCTACAACTACATACAAGATGCCCAGAAATTAAAACTATTTCCTGCCACCCTCAAAGACTCTGCACTAAGATGGTTCATGGGGTTGGGAGAATCCAGTATTAGGTCTCGGGGAGCCATGAAAGACATATTTCTTAAGAAGTACTAAGACTACTACAAGACCAAAGAGTCTCGTAATGACATCTTTAAAATCCAACAATTAGAAGACAAGACCCTCAAAGATTATATGGAAATATTTGGTTATATCTCCTAGAAGTCAAAATACCATGACCTCCCAAAGGATGCAATTAGGGCTCTTTTCATTAAGGGAATCTTAGAAGAATATTTAGAGATGCTTAACCTGATGGCATCAGGTGACATATCTCATAAACCTTTTGCTAAAATTTGTGAAATGTGTAAAAATTACTCAAGGAGTAGTGCCAAAATGAGAAAGAGTGTTTGGGACCCTTACAATATAAGCTTAAAACCAGTTAGTTCAGGTGGTATTATGAGAGCAGAGATAGGGAACCTTTTATAAAACTTTAATACTGACATCTTAAGAACAATAGGTTCCTAGTTGGATAGCCTTAAACTAAAAAAGAAACAGGAGGAGGAGAATGCAATAATGAGCATATATTGCCCAAGATGCAAGAGGAAGCATTCCTCAAGGGATTTCCCATTAGATAAAATTTCAGTTTGTGTCTTATGTACAGAAGACCATGTGATCAAAAAACGTCCATCATTTCCTGGTTTATTAGCCATCTATAGGAGTGGAGATCCCAGGGAGTCTTCTTATGAACATAGGAGGCCATGGAAGCCTAGGAATCAATCCACATACATGGATCTACAGTCTCAAGTTCCACCCTATTATCAACAACAACAGTGGAACTCACCAAGTTGGCAAAACTGGTCTACTCAGTACCAACATCCTTGGATTCAAGAATGGAAGGGAGGACACAACCAAGGAAACCCTCAAGATCCACCTATCCCTATGTCCAACCATCCTTATCCTCATTTCTCATTGAACACGCCACAACTTTTTCTAGGTTTTGTTCCACCACCTTTACCTGTTATCCCAAAACAACAACCGCTACAATATCAAAATGCAAGCTCCCTGAGACCGACACTATTACCAGCACAACCAGTTTCGAATCCCAATAATAAGCCCCCTCAACCTATTAACAATGTTGAGATGCGGGCCTTCCTAACATATGTTATTAATCATGTTCCATTATAGGAAATTCAGCTAATATCGGGAAAAGTTATAGATAGGAAAAGACCTTCAGTAGTCATCCAAGAAGAAGAAGAAGAAGAAACCAAACAAACCATGTATGACACTAGGTGGGAATATGGTATTATCCTGAAGAATCAAGAACCCAAGCTTCCCCAAAATGAACCTTCACAAATTACAAAGGTCCCTCCTTATCCAGACCGATTGGTAATTGAGAAACCTACCACTCGACCGGAATTTGACATTTTGAATGAATTGAAAAATATTTGTGTCAAAATTCCCCTACTTCAATCCATTAAAGACATTCCAATCTATAGTAAGGTAGTAAAATAATTGTGTATTAAGAAGCCAGGTAGGAAGAAAAAAGATTCCCCTACAGTACACTTGATAGGAGGACTCTCTAAGTACATATCATAGCAGCCAGAGCTAGCAAAATATGGGAATCCAGGAAACCCTGTAGTGACCATAACCATTAATGAGGTCTCCATCAGAAACACTCTCATATACCTAGGGGCATCCATCAATGTTATGACCGCTACTACCTTGGAACAATTACAGTTGCAACCTCTTCTTCGGCCTACCCCAACCATTTTGGAATTAGCAGATAAAACTAGTGTTATACCTGAAGGGATTTTAGATGATATCATGGTTACTTTAGCCTCATGGGAGTACCCTGTAGATTTTCTTGTCATTCATTCAAACGATCCTACTAGAGTCCATCCCATTATTTTGGGAATACCTTGGCTAGCCACAACCAATGCATTTATTAGCTGTAGAGAAGGAGAAATGACAATCTCAAATGGTCTCTCTATCCAAAAGCTCACCATTTATGCTCCAGATCAACCTATTATGGAGAATATATGGTGTCTTGAATGACCATATGAGAACGAAGACTGGGAAGAACCCGTATTGCCTAGTGACCATGCAAGGGCACTTCAGGAGCATACACGAGAAAATGTGCTAAACTAGTTTATTTCTGCTATCACATGTGTGGATTTTCCACAGTCTTTTCCCCAATTTGAGTAAATGTTTAGGGAAGAATTTCAAGAACAATTGGACCCATCCATTTTTTCTTTGACATATTTTATTTTCAAAATACATGAGTCTTCCATGTCTTATACTATGCCCTATGAGATTAGTCCAAGGAAAATTTTACATATAAACTCTGGGCTAGATACAGACCAACATAAATAGTTAGTAGATATTCTTAAAGAAAAATCAGGAGCATTTGCCTGGGAATACACTGACATGAAGGGTATACACCCTTACACATGCATCCATCATATATACACCTAGGGGAAAGTCACACCTGTTAGGAAACCCCAGAGAAGGATGAACCCAACACTCAAAGACATAGTCAAGGAAGAAATCCAAAAGATATTAAATTTCAGTTTTATCTATCCCATCTCTGACAGTAAGTGGGTATCCCCACTTGTAGTGGTTCCAAATAAAGTGACCAGGAAATGGATAATTTGTGTTGATTTCCAGGAACTCAACAAAGCCACTCTGAAAGACTACTTTCCTCTCCCTTTCATTGACCAGGTTCTAGATACCTTGTCTGGAAAGGATTATTTCTCCTTTCTAGATGGGTATAGAGGGTACAACCAGATTATTATAGCACCTGAGGACCAGGACAAGACTACCTTTACTTGTCCTTGGGGAACCTATGTCTATAGAGTCTTACCATTTGGATTTTGTAATTCCCCTGTCACTTTTCAATGAGCAATATTAGGGATATTTTTCTATCTTATTAATGATTGTGTGGAGGTGTACATGGATGACTTCACATTCTATGGAAACACTTACGAGGAAGCCTTAAACAACTTGAAAAAAGTCTAATCAGATGACAGGAAATGAACCTATCTCTAAGTCATGAAAAATGCAAAATGTTGTGAACTGAAGGAGTGGTTATAGGAAATTATGTTTCATCTGTAGGGATAAAAGTCGATCCTGCAAACATTAAGGTCATTATTAGACTTCCACCCCCAAAGAGTCATAAATAGGTGAGAATATTTCTTGTACATGCCATATATTACCGATGGTTTATTGAAAATTTTACAAAGATTGTTGCACCTAGGTTTGTATTATTGATAAAAGATGTTGATTTTGTTTAGACTGAGAAGTGTCAAACTGCCTTTGAAACCCTGAAAGCTAAGTTGTCTGTGGCACTAGTTCTTAGAGGGCCCAATTGGACTCTCCCATTTCATATATCCACTGATTCCTCTGACACGTCAATAGGAGGGTTATTAGGGAAGAAAGAAGACCAACACTCCTATGCCATTTATTTTGTAAGCATGAACTTGTCCCCTGCCGAGTCAAACTACACAATCACTGAGAAAGAGTTCTTGGAATTTGTTCATGCTATTAACAAGATTCATCATTACATTAAAGGTTATGAAGTATTTGTACACACCGATCATTCCTCCATTAGGTTCCTCATGAAAAAACCTATAGCTAATGGCCGAGTGATTAGATGGCTTTTTTTATTGTAAGAATTTAGCATCACTGTGCTTGACCGACCTGGAAAGGATAATGTAGTAGATGACTTTCTTTCCTGCATAAAGAATGAGGATGATGGTATCTCTGTAGATGATAGTTTCCCAGACGAGCACCTCTTTGAACTTTCTCTGAATACCCCATGGTTTGTGGATATGGAAAATTATCTAGCCACTAGGAAATTACTATCCCATTTTTCACCTCATGAAAAGCGAAAAATTATTACACAGAGTGCTAATTAATCTTGGGTTGGTCATGATATTTTTTTCATAGGTCCTAATTTGATTATTTGTAGATGTGTCTGATAGGATGAGATACCTGATATACTATGAAGTTGTCATGATGAACCATGTGGTGGCCATTTTTCTGACAATCGTACAACATATACGGTGTTACATTCAGGTTACTATTGGCCTAGCATTTTCAAAAGATGCTACCAAGTATGTGAGAAGTTGTGATAGTTTCCAAAGGATAGGAAGACCTAAGTCAGCTGACGAAATGCCTTTGCATGCCCAAGTTATGATAGAACCCTTTGAAAAATGGCCCTCGACTTTGTAGGACCAATTTCACCCATGTCTCGTAGGAAGAACTATATTTTGGTTTGTACGGACTATGTAACCAAATGGGTAGAGGAAAAAGACCTATTAAGGGCTACATAGAAGTCTATTTTCGAATTTATCTATGAATACATCTTTACCTACTTTGGTGTCCCTCATGAAATTGTTACCGACCAAGGAACTCAATTCACTTCCAAGCTAATGAAAGATCTGACAGAGAAATATGGGATTAAACACCGTAAATCTTCTCCATACCACCCGCAATACAATGGTCAGGTAGAATCCACAAACAAATTTTTGGAATCCATCTTGACCAATACTGTTCAGTTACATCACCAGGATTGGGCTGATAGGCTTCCAGAGGCTTTGTGGGCATATCGAACTACCTGGAGAAATACCACTAGACATACCCCTTATGAGCTAGTGTACGGGAAACACGTACTTTTACGTATAGAATTCCAAATAAGGACCTTTTTTATTCCTGCAGAATTAGGATTGAACCTAGATGAGGCTCATAAGCAACGAGCCATACAATTAAATGAGTTGGATGAAATCATGCAAGATTCCATCCAATGGACGATATTAGTCCAAAACTAGAGGAGCAAGTGGCATGACAAGTTTATTAAGAAGAAGCACTTCCATCCTAGTGATTGGGCCATGTTGTTTGATTCCCAATTCAAAACCCTCAAACACAAACTCACCACCCAGTGGTTGGGTCCTTACGAGGCAGACACTGTATATGACAATGGAGCTGTAAAAATTAAAACAATTGACGATGGACAAGTCTCCTTTGTGGTAAATGAACACTAACTTAAATTTTATCATAAGCCCATTTCCAGAGAGGAATTTTCTATAGGTCATGTAAACTGACAAGGCATTGGCCTTAGTAGATGGGGAAGGCCCCCCTTGTTCTTGAATTTTATTTTGAATTTCCTACTATACATATGTAAATAGTTTTTGAATTTTGTTAATAAGGCAACTCTAGAGGTTTCTGTAAGTATTTATTTCACCATGAATACACAGTTTCAAGGATCTTTCTTCAAAACATTATTACACTTGAATTTTGTGCTTTCTAAAGCATCAAATGAATATTGACTTACTGTAGTTAGCCATATTTTTGCAAACATTCTCATTTTTTTTAGGCATTCTAAAGCAGTTGCTCTTGAAACTCTTCACCACTGTATAAGGAAGTGATATCGTAACTATCAATCCTAGAGGTCTCTCGTACAGTTTTTCCAAGAAACCTGAGTAAGTGAGTCAAGTGTCTTTATCAAAGAGTAATAAGGAGGTCTAATGAGCAGTTATTCATGGAAACATCACAATAAATTCAAAGGAAGAAAGTAAGTTGAGCCTAGAGATACATTTTTGTTCTTTATCAATGGTACCATCCACTACACACTAAATAGATTGATTATATCATATCTTTAGATTGGACACGTCTTCTTAAGTACCGCCTACATTGGAAAGATCACTAATAATATAACGAAAATTCATCCTCTAACATAAATACCATCCCAATTAAAAATAAAAAGAAAGAAAAATGTGTTCAGAGTTGTTCCCCCATCTTCTTGCATAGGAAATCTTATACTAAAATATTAAAAGATGGAGGGACAGTCTCTGAGGTTTTAAGAGGATAACCCACTGGGATACTGAACAGGTCTACTGGAAGTGGGTACCAGCCTGTGGTATGACTAGGTAAACCCATCGGAGTACTGAACAGGCTTGCTAGCAATGGGGCATTCTACCTAGCGAGGATGATAATCTAACAAAAATAAATCATAAATTTAAACTTGTCCTGATGTATGGGATTACTTGTAGACAAAGCTGACATGGAGTACGTGTGGTTAAGCTAAGGTTAATGAATCTCATAAACTTGCCATTGGGAAATAACTCTAAGACTATCTTGAAACTCTCTTGCCTACATCTTCTTATCTATATATAGGATCTCTTATCCTATAGGTGGGGCCATCTTCTAACTGTCTTGTCAAAACAAGCTGTGAAATTTTTTTTTTTTTTGTAAGTAAGAGTTTGTATTAATATAAGAGTCCTTCTCAGAAGAAGGGTCCAAAATACATAGACAGAGTTAATTGGTTGTAATTACTGAACTGCTCCAAGAGGAGAAACCAGTCCAGCCAACCATAGATAACCAAAAAGAGTATAAACTGTTTCTGACAATGCTAAAGATAACTAGAAACTTAACTACCATGGGAACCACCAGAACTAAAGTAGGGGACAAACACAGTGTAGTCTTGAACATACTCGGGCAGAGTGCCAATCCATGGTTCTTCAGCGACAGGTGTCCCGCCGGTCCACTGCATGTCCATGGCACTGCTGTTGTCATCGCCGGGCACCTGGAGGCTGCTTCCCTTTGCTGCTGTTGCCACTGCCGAGCTTGCGTTGTCGCCTGCTCCTTCCTTGATTGCACAAGTCGCCGTCTGTACGAGAGGAGTCGTGGAACTTGGGTGGCCTTCCTTCCGTTCAGAATCGGAAGTCTCTGCGGTGGAGGCGGTTTGCTGACTGCTCTCAGAATCGCTAGGGGTCTCGGAGGCTTCACTGGAATGCTCAGGAGCGACTGGAGAGGGAGTAGCCAAGAGCTGGAGGAGAATGGAGAGGCGTCCCTCCATCTGTTGGACGTGGAATTTAAGGTCGCTCACTCCCTCTCGTAGCTCAAAAACTAAATCCTGGAGAATAGCATAGTGTTCACGCGGCAGAGAGGTAGGACGCTCCGGTGAAATATGGCTGGGTTGACTAGTGCGTGAAGGCGGAGGAGAGCTGGAGTGCTTGACACTGCGAGAGGGCTGTGCTGGAGTCCAAAGGGTGTCCACCATGGCCCAATTGTCCCGAGTTGAAACTGCAGAACCAGAAGGCGAGGAAGACTTACTGGGGCGCCGTGGGTGCCATGGAGAGCCCCGGCGGGGACGCAAACGAAGGCGAAGGCGAGGGATGGCCGGACTTGGCTTCTGCAGAGGGTCTGCAGAGCCAAGAGAAAGGACGAGAATTACCCAAGAAACCATGAAAAATGCAGAGCGCTGGATGAAACCACCCTGCAAAATGGAAATGCCGAGAGGTCGCTGCATAGTGCGATACAAGGAGGCGGTCCGGGAGGAAGGAGTAAATGCTCCTGTCATCGGCTGTAAATGTTCATTGAAACCCAGGGGTGATGGCTGCGTGGGGCACGAGCCGAGCACATGGCTCCGTGCCCCGCTGGCCACCCCCTTCCTCCGCCCTCTGCCAAGTGGCCCACGATGGCACCCCATCCGGGGGACAAGCTGTGAAATTTTATCTTTACACTTGATATACTATAAATCTTTGGCTATTGGGGGATACTGACTAGTTTCCTATACAATTAGGTTTCTGTGGCGAGAAATATGTTCAGAGATTGTCAGAAGAACCAAAGTATTTAAGACATTTGGTTGTCGACGTTTCGGATCCATAACAGGATCCATCATCAAGACCAAAAAAGTCTGAGAAAGATAGTGAGAGAAGAGCCTATATTAAATAGTGATGAGGTGGGTGAAAGAACTGCGTTTTGGCTGGGTGAAACCCTCTTTTTAGGAGAAATTTAGTTTCCTATACTTTTGATTGTGAGGTGTCACAATACTTAGGTGTGGGGGAGGGGTTCATGAGCTGAAAAATGATAATTTTCTAGAGAAGTAGATCTTTGCAAGAATTTTTGTATTATTTCTATGATACAAGTTATTACATTGATAGTCATGTTATTTTTGAAATTCTTAACTACCGTGTGCTATAAATTACCTAACAGACTACTTTTTATTGGTTACTTAACATACCACTCTTTATCGGTTTATCGTTTCATTACAAGATGCATATTATAGGTTTGACAATACATGTTTATGCTTGCTATAACTTGTTCATTATAGGTTTTTGACATTATATGTCATATGCAAGAATATTGAGTGAGCATGGAGCATTTTGCCTTTGCTCATTAACTATTGTGAATGTCAAAAACACTTCCAATTTGTAGGCTAACCATTATAAGAGGTGAAAATGCACTTAACACAAAGGTATCAAATGAAGTACCATATGAGGTTTTGTATGAGATGTCATTTGAGGTACCGTATGAGATGTCATTGAGGTGCCGAATGAAGTCCCATACACACCAGTAACTTTCCTAGATTCTAGGTAACCAGAAATCAATCATTCAATTGAATTGGTTTCATGCATTGATTAAAGATGCTTCATATGTTAATGATCAAATGTCCAAGTCAAAAGACTTGGACATTGATCTAACCACACACTACTACATTTCCCCAAAGCTTGCCATCAAATTCAAATTTCCCACACATGGCAGCTCGCGCGCACATGTGTGCAACGTATTCCACCTTAAGTGCATCCAAAATTAGGTTGGGCACTCTATTATCTCATTTTCCCTTTCCATTTTCTCTCCTCTCTGTTAAGAAATCACGCCCAACCTCTGCCATCTCGTCCTCTGTCCAAAATGCATTCAGCCTGTGCTCAATCTGTGCCACTACTTGGCTCGATTATGCCCTTGCTTGGTGAATTCCACCTCTGTCACAATGCCTAGGAGATACGAACCCTCCTCCTATGTAGACTTGTTTTCCATTCCCCAATTTGCACAGTGCAAAGAAGTGTTTTTGCATGCTGACTAGGGGCCATTTCTGTCTAGCTTACAGGGCCACGATGACAGCCTCTCTATGCAATTTGCAGTTGGTTTTGATTGTAAGAAAACACATGTAGGGTCTCTTATCTTTGAAGTCATAGAAGAATCCTTTGTTGCTGCAACAAAGCTCCCAATAATGGGAGATAGATGGTTCAAAAACCACCAATTGTCACACTCAAGTTACAACAAGGTGTTTAAGCCCAAATTCGAGAGCATTTCAGGAGAAAAAGGGTATGTTAAGGAGTGGATAAAGGCAGAATTGGTCAATCCCCTCATCGTCATCACAAGTTTAATTACATGTGAAGGTAGATACTCTACTTTCAAAGCTTGTCATTTTAGATTGTTGGCTCATTTTCTGTTCAACAAACCCTTGAACTTCCCCTTCTATTTTCTCAAAATCTTGGAGAAGATGTCCTCTCAAGTGAGGAAAAATGTGACTAACCCCTACAATAGTCTCTTCCACCATGGCTTGATCAAACTCCTCATTCTTTCCGAACTAGAGAAACATGGGCAAAATTGGGATGCCTTTATATACCAATTTTCAAACCCTCACTTGATAGTTAAGACCGAAAAAAAGCCACTTGGCCTAAAAACTATCTCTCCATCCAAGCCTCACTCTCCAAGAACCCCAAACTCCCTTGCACAAACCCTCTCTTTGCTGGAACAATACCAAAAGTTTTTTGATATCCCTACTTCTTCATCGGGTAAAAAGACCAAGAGCAAAGATCAAAAGAAGCCCATTGTTGACCCCCCAATGCCTTCACTCTCTCTTGATCCTACACCTAAAAATATTCAAGAAGTAATGTAGCAAGACCTTCTCATCATTCCGACAAACAAGAGGGGAGCCAATCGATTTGGTAAGGGACCCTTTCGGAAGAGTACCCAGAACACAAGAACCAAGCCTTATGCAAAACATCCATCTTCTTTGGATCCCATCCAAGTGTCCTCTGACCTTGAGAGCCCTCATAAGAAACCTAGGGAAGTCTCTGCGGATGGATTAGAGCCACTAAGGAAAACAAAATAAGAACCTACCTCACCTTACTGATATCCCATCACTCCTACTTCACCCATGCCCAATTTAGATCCTAAAACTGATAGATTTTCCACATCCCTCAAAGGATATAAGCCTTCCTCAAAGATCACCGATTCTGTTCCAACCATAGAGCAGCTACAAAAAGAAAACCATCAGCTTCTCCAATAGTTTGAAGAGAGGAAGATAGTAAATGTACACCTTCATCATGATAATGCAGTCCTTCAGGAAAAGGTCAACTCCCTTCAGTGGTTGGTTGATGAAATGACTAAATCTAAATGCAGCCTCAGAGCACAATTAAAGAAACACAAGAGGCACAAGGCCAAGCCTACACAACAAGAAGGAGAGGCTTCCAAAGTTGATCCTCCTCAACAAGCCTAGTCACGAGGGGTAAATTCTTTTTGTTTGTAGTGGGACCTACAAAATCATAAGTGTGGGGGTAATGTTGGGCCCGAGATATGATCACTTTCATGACAATTATTATACACTTTTGCCACATGTACATATGTGTTTTTCATACTTTAAAAGATATTTTTGAAGAGTTTCATGATAAAACTGAATGATCTCCATAAGGTACGTGTAATTCATGTTTAATGATTGAATCAAGTATAATTCATCATGTTTTATGGTTTCTAAGAGATAATTTACATTTGTTGGTGTTACAGGGAAAAAATGCACTATGTTTCTAGTTCTGACACTTGATCCAACACTCATTCTAACACTCGATCCGACACTTTGTCCAACATTGTGTATTGCACAAAAATGAAAGGTGACTTGGCGGTTAAGGTATTGGCGGCTAGTGACGGGAAAATCGAGCATGTGGGTTTTTCTTATTCTTATCCCCTCCATCTACTGAGCTCCAAACAACTCAGTTTCAGTTGTCTAAAGAGGGAAATTATTGGCTCGCTCAGTTTTAACAGTTAGGGCATCATTTATTGTAATTTGCCGAAATTAGAAGTGGTTCAACCCTCCTGTGGTCGACCACTTGGAATGTAAGATTATAAATATTTCTAGGATGGTCATAAGATTGTTAAGCAAGTAGAAAAACCATTGTATTGGAGACAAACTCGTTTTTCTCTGTTTTTGATATTTTACATTGCCAGAACTGCGTTTTCATGTTTTAATAGTGAATTCGTCTTGTTAAGCTCGTGGTGTGATTATAGGGAGTGACCATGAATTGTTGGGGGGACCACCGGTAGTCTAGTAACTGTCTTCATGTTTATTTATGCATTTCTTAATTTAATTGCTCTTTTTATTTTCTGTACATGCATGTTTTTATTGTGCTAACTAGTTTGTTGTAGCTTAGTTGTTTTGATTCTATTTTGCATGTTAGATGATATGTACTAGCATGCACTGATATAGTAGGCTAGGAATAGACTTGCAAGTCTCTATACTAACCCCATGCGCATTTAGATGTTAGATCATGCTTTGATTTATGATTTTATAGTCTAGTTTAAAATAGAGTTTAATTAGAATAGAACAAAGTTTGATTTGGACAGAGATTGATGGATGGATAGAGTTAATTTCAGCTTTTGATTATAGCTTGTTTACTTCAGTTTTATATAGATTTCATCTAATTAGTTATTGATTAATATAGATTGTTAATTTACTTTTTAATATCATAGTTTAATTTTTGTTTTCAATTATTTCCTGATTGCAGTTTGAATGATTAGAGTAGACATAACATAGTTTTATTTTACGCAATTTCCTTTCCTAGAATTAAAATGCAATTAAATTTCTTAGTTAATGGTTGAATCTATTTTTTCTTGCATAGTGTAGAAGTATAATGATGATATCATTATGTTCTTGATGGTTTATACATGAATATGTAGGGTTTTTAACATTATTTTTGTCATGGCTAATTTCTCATTGGATTGTTTAATCCATACCTTTCATTTTTCCATTGAGATTAGTGTTGAGCTTATACCATTGGAATTGTCCTTTGTAGTCAAGTTCCATCGAGATATTATCCGACACCGAAGACATTCACACAACCACCAAAATTATATTTGAATTGTCATAGGTTAAAGAATAGTTTCCTGCTTTCATAGATCAGAATAGATAGTTTCTTTCTTTCATAGATTAGGAAATAGTTTTATTTGTTGATGTATGATAGATAGACCTTTCTTTGATAGATTAGATAGTAGTTTTCTTATTATAGATTAAGAATTAGTTGTTATTCTTTCTTGCTTTCAATAGAATATATTTCCTTTCATGCATTGCATTGAGAATTTAGTCCAGTTGCCTCTTGGATTTCCTTTCATGCATTAGAAATAGTTTTGCATTGAAAATTTAGTCCACTTGCCTCTTAGTCTAGATAGTTGTTCAATGAGAAGTTTTACTTTCATTTCTTGCAGTAGTTAGTTTCCTTTGCTTACCTGTCTTTTTCTTTAGTAGGTTAGTTAGGTGCCTTTGCTTATTTGTCTTTTGCTTTAGTAGGTTAGTTAGGTGTCTTTGCTTGCTTGTATATTTTCTTTAATAGGTTAGATATGTGATTTTTCTTACTTGCTTATTTATTTTCTTTCATAGGGTAGTTTATCATTGAATGTAGGTTGGAAAGTTAAAGAAGTTTGTTTTTGTCATTTGCTTATTATGCTTAGTAGTTTTCCTTTGCTTATTATTGAACTAGTTTTCTTTACATAGGGTTTTACTTGCTTTCTTAGGAATTATCCATCAACCCTTGGCCCAAAAGTACTTAGCTTACCTAGTTTCAATTTACTTAGTAGGGTTTGTCCATTAGATATTTTTTCTTGAGTATATTAGACTTAGATATATTATTTCCTTAGTTAGACTATACTCCTACTAGCCTTCTAACTTTAGCATATATTTTTCTACAACTCTAAGTTTACTTACCCCAGGTTGACAATTTAATTGAGGGTTTTTACTGTGTTTTTAGTGCATATATAACACCCATAAACTTGTTTCTTCACTAGAGCCTCCTGCTCGACAAAATCCTACTGACTTTCTTGGTGACATGCCCCTCCAGGCTTTGTTCCACTATGGCGACCACATGTTCCAACTATGAGCCTCTTTCCTCTATCTCTTCAAAAATTGTGCAGTCTTCGTCCTGCACCGGATGGAGTCGTTGTGTTACCTCCATCACTCTGATTTGGATGGTAGTGACCTGTTTCTTACCTGTTCTTTTCTCCTATGACCTCTTCATATTCTCCAATGTTGTAAGAATTTTTAGCTGCACTTGCACCGTCTATGCCTATTTCTTTTTTTCCTGGAGTTGTGCCTCCAATGTCTTCAGTTCTGGATCTTCTGCAAGGCTCTCATAGGTCTGTGCACTTATGTTGCTTAGTTTCTTTCATTTTGAAGCCAACACCTTGATTCTTTCTACCGTGCCCCTAACAGTTTCTTCCCTCTGATCTCTCACTTCTTATAGAGTGTTATGCATTGCTTGAAGTTCTATCTCCGCTACTCTTTGTTGGAGTTGTTTAATAGCCTCGATGAGCTTCCTCACTTGGATCTTAATTGTTTCTTCTTCCATCTGTGTCAAGCCTTGCACAAAGTGAAGTGATTGAGTCACTACCTCTCTAATCCCAATCTATTCTATGAGCAACTCGTCTCTCTCTTTCCGAATTTTCACTCTGTCCTCCTCGAGCTTCACCCTAATGTCATATTTCTCTTGCTATAAAACCCAAATTTTCTCTAAGGCATCCTCATATTCATTCCTCAAGGCCTCTGTGGCCTGTTCCTTTTCTTCCTGTACTCGAAGAAATCAAGTCTCTGTGGCATATGCTAATTTGCGTAGTTGGGTGGGCTCATCCCCCAATTTTACATTCTCTACTGAGGATGGTGCAATAGACACTACGCGGCACGACTGCAGAGATTACTAGATTTCTTTCAGTTATTTCTTTATTTCCATCCATTATGGCACGGTCCCAATGGTCCAATGGCAATATTTCCAGCAATAACTACATTTCTAGCCATTCTAGAGCGTCGTTCTAATGGTCGAGATGCCTCCAACGGTCATATAACTTCGCTGAGGTGAATTGTTATTATACGTTGTTCTGCTATTCCGGCGAGGTTCAATTTTTGCAGATATGTCTCCTGCGAAGTCTTCTATGTAACTCTCTGCAGTTTTTCTAGTTTTTCTTTCTTCTTACTGAGCTTTCTGGCCTTCTTTCTTGTGATCTAAGTCTCTAGATTCCTCTTTCCATTGTTATTATTTTCTTCCCTTAGCGTAGTAACTTCTCACTACTGAGGGTCTTTCAAAGGGTTTGAGTGTAATACCTCTCCTCTTACTATTTCCGAGGTAGGTGCTCTTTTCTCCTGTAAAGGCAGGTTCTTCAAGCCTGCCTACGTTCTTTCAACTTCAACAACTAAGTCTTTGGCCCTTAGGTGCTTCAACTTGTCCTCTTGTTCTTGTATTAGTCGCTCTACTTTCTTGGCTATGAAGTCCCTTAATTTTTATTTTTTTTGTTCTATGGCTTCCTCTTCTTCTTTCCTTCGGGTATGGTATTTCTCAATCTAGGTCGTTCCTAGGAAAAGTGAAAAAGGGGCGTTGTTCTCAACAAAATTAATGACTTAAAATTATTATCTGGTCGATGTTCCATGAGCCATCATAGGTACCCGAGTAAGTCTTCCATATAGGGTTATCATCTTTCGTTTAAACAATCCTATCCTTCCCAATGAAGGAACCATAGAAGGCTTTCCCAAAATTTCCCAAGTGCTTTCTGGCATGATATTCACCTGTTCTTCGTCATCCAAGACATAGTCTATGTTGAAGTCTCCTATTCTTGTTTCTATGCACTATTTCTCTTTTAAAATATCTGGTAAACTGATGTTTTTGTCATCATTCAGTGTTTCTTTTAGCTGTAATAACATAGATTCCGATTCTTTTGGCTTCTCTAACATATCCTTAGTCCCTTGAACTTCTTCATGGTTTTCTTGTCTCATGTTTATATTTTCAACTTTAGCAATCATTCTAGGGAAATCCAAAATCTCATGACCAATATCTTTACAACAAAGACAAGTAGGACCTACACTAGGGCATTCCTTAGAAAGATGTCTTAGTCTTTTGCAGTTATAACATAGTGTCAATCCTATTTTTGTTTTAAATGATCCCAAACCTTTTATGTACTACACACTAGGATCACAGTGATGGACCTGCTATCTACAAAAATTCTTTCTAGGGTCCTTCATCCACTTGTTAGTCCAAAAATTATTTCTATGCATAGGAATAACACATCTTTCACTATATCTATTAAATTTATTCAGATTGAGTCTTCTTTCTTCTAGTTGTGCCATAGTTTTAAGACAAGGACCAAATTTATCAAACATACCTAGATTCATACTTTTGAAGAAAAACTTTCCACTTATATTACCTCTACTAGAGTACAAAGCTTTAAGATCTTACCTCTTTTCTTCATATCAGACTTCTCTTTCTTAGCACAGAGCTCCGTAGATCAAGTAGAATATTGTGCACTACAACTGCAGATCTATGCACAAAGATTTCTTCTTTTCTTTAGCTCCCAAAAATCACTGTTTCATCTCTCGACAATGGAACCATTTGTTGGCACATGGGAAGACCCAGGGTTCAATGCTTCAACAACACACCAACAAAACCCTAACTACCAGCCCTTTCAGAAACATATGCGAAGAATATGAAGTCTCACCCAAGGTAGAGGCAGGGGGTTGTAGGATTCAAGTGTCTATAACCTAGTTGGGACACAGATCTGTGATTACACACTTCAACAATGCACTTAGCCAACATTATACATTAAGTTGTGATTCTTATTCACATCACATATTAACCCTAAATACATAACATCGTTGTAATAAATAGTTCAAACATTTTGAAGCACTTATCATAATATCATATCTAACATTCATTCACATCATAAACACTCAACATTCATGGATCTATCTACCATAGATCAAGAATGGTGCACTAAGAAAATATAAGTATAAAAACCATGAACACATTGCACAAAGCACAATAACACAAGATATGCATGGTTCACCCCAATGTGGGGCTATGTCCACCAAATCTTCTTCTTCTTTATTAGTCTTATTTAATCTTCTTACATGCATAGAGCCAAAGAGTTTACTTCGCACTTAACAGGTGATCTACGCATTGCGCACTAGATCCACCTTCCTCGAAATCAGGTCATGCATAAATCCTTACATGGTCTGTGCACAAAGTACTTACAAAATGATTTTACTTAGTTCTGCAAGTCTCAACACATTCATGCACAAAGCTAACTAGACATGCCCTAAGATGATCAATGACTAGTAACTCCTTTCTCAACCATGATTCTTACATCACCCATCTACTTATTTATACATTAAAAAATGGTTCTAAGCATGGGTAAACCCATGGGTCGACATTCCATACCCATTACATAAACCCTAAAATCCCCCAAAATCCCACAAAATGGGTGAGACCCTGTGATCTTTGCTTCGCCTAGGTGATCCCTCTTCGACCAGCCCGTCAAAGTCCCAAAAATGGTCAAACATGACCAACTTTTTCTCAAAACCCGGTCAAGGGCCAAAAAAGGGCAGTTAACCCCACACTATCAATGCCATAAAATATCCATGTAGAATTCAAACTTCTCAAACAAGGAAAATTATCCTCTCATATGATTCCCAAATCATAAATCTTGATGAGGTACTCATGTACAATCGACAAAAACATCATACAATGAGTGTCCTTATGGATGAAAATCCATCTCACCGGAGTGTGTGGTTCACTAGTCATTGCAGTCACCCATTCAAAATAGGAATGATGCTTGATATGAGGCTAACTCTTAAAAATAGTTTATTTCAAGTAAAAACAATGAATCATGAAGAATCATCTGAGGAATCATTGCAAAACATCCCCACGTTGAAATTGTTTCTACTCAACTCCCAACCATTAATTCCAAATAAATTACTTATTGAATTTAAGAACATGTGATTAGTCAACTAAACATGCAATAGAAGCATAAACACAGAAATCAATCAAGCATACATAAACACCAATATTTTTGGGTAGATACCCCTGGAAAAACCCAAAAGGGAAACCAATGCTGAGAATTATTTTATTATGTTGAAATTAGGGCTACCATAACAGGGATAGTGTCCCATTGAGAGAAATACAGCTACAGACAAACCTGACAAAGATTGACCTATTGTATGAACCATAACTACATTCTTTTCGAAGTGTATGTGACTCTTCTTAAACAAACCCATGTATGTAGATGATTGTCTCCAATATGAACTCGGTACATGTACGAAAAATCTATACAACAAGATTCGTATGAGACAAAAATCTCATGTGGCTTCCTATGACTAAAACCTACCTACGCTACCTATGTTCTCTCTTCTCCTTAACTTGGTCTCTAGATGGAAGTCCTTCTCCACCTATCCAAGATCTTGAATCACAGTCCTTCATGATACAATACTCTATGTTGACTCCTTCAGCACCTGTTTCTTCCTCCTTCACCCTAGCCTTTCTTTTATAATCGTGATTTATATCTCCAAAGTGATTGCATGTTGAGATTACTTCTCACACTCACTTGAGATTTAGAAACATGATTATTACTTTTAGCATCTTCTATAAATAGCTCAATTAAATAATTAGATAAKTAATCAATAAAATAAATTTACTTTAATAATTCCTTTAATCAARGTAAATTCAAGAGTATAAGGATTTGGAMTATTTCCACATGTCTAGACACATAARCCTATGTGGAAATACCTGGGTGAGTACAAGCTAATGATGSTCTCTCATGACRCGTTAGTGGAAATGCAAACATGKAAAAACAAAAATTTGTTAACTTRGAGGGATTATTCAAGCTAATTGTACAATGAATTTTAATATGRTGTAAAAAAATGAAATGTAGGAAATTGAACTAGATTTTCGAATGTACAAATTKTATTCATAGATATTGTAAAAAACTATGTGATATTTGATTTTTTCTAACAATGGTATGTTATTTTTCTAGAAAAATATAAGGAMTATGTCTCTGTTCTTGTAGGTCTTGAATACCTTAACTATGGAATTTCATTCTAAAAACTTGTATAATTGTAGAGAACCCATTGTTCTAGTGCAGTGCATTTTTTGGAAATTTATAATATTAATTTTATATTTTTTTAAAATTATCAAAGTCRTTATATCCCTGAAATGACAATGTCTTTTTTTTCTGGATGCTAAGAGGGTCTTACCATAATCAAAAGATATATATATATATTTTATATCATAGATATATGTCTCTTCTAGTGCAACATATAACTCATTTTAGAAATTATTAAGATGAGAAGAAATTATAGTAGAAATAAAAGAGGTATGTATTCTAGGATTTTTATATATGTCAAGACAAAAATAGATTAAAAATAGTAAACATTATTAATTAAGAAAAAATGTATATTTGGAATATGCATAGTCAAGTCTATCTATTTCTGTAGTCTCATCAACAAAATATTTGTGTAGCCTATAAAAACATTATCTCAAAAATAGATATATAGAGAGGTATACATAAAAATGGTGGTTTGTGCATATTTTCAAACCGAACCACTAAGTTTGTCATCCTGAACCTAAATATCAGGAAACCAATGCAATAAACATGTACGGTAGAGTTATCACTCCCTCCCCCAAAAAATTGAAATTCAAATAATGGACACACACTTTAGGAACATGTGAGCCTTCCTAAATCACACGCTATTAGGAACAAGAATGCATGTTCATTAATATTAATACAAAGTAATTTTCTATATCTCTCTCTCTGATCTAGATTTAGGAGCATAATGAAATGATTAACAGTCTGAATACAATAAACACAAAGATAGGAAGAATAACATAAATATCTAGTGAACAATATCTTCTATTAAATAATGAAATAGGATGAAACTATAAAACTACAGAACTAAAACTTACTTGAATGTTGGTAGTTGTCTCTGAGAAGAAATGTGGTTGCTACATGCATCCTTCTGAGAAGAATGGATTACAATGAGGCTCCATAGGCCCTTTTCATATTACTCATGAATTTCAAAACCTTAGACATCCAAAAACCTAACCATAGAAGGTGAAAGACCAAAAGTCATGTGGGCCCTATGGGTAAGTTGGTGTAATTTGGTACCTCAACTTCCTAGGGTCATAAATTTTGCATACGGCCTATGTTTTAGGCATGTGATGGCCCGTTGGAAAGGTATTTCAGAGAACTACAGATTCCTCCATCAGAATCTAGATCCAATAATAGTTTGACTATGGTGAGACAAAAAAACAATGTTCAGGGCCCCAAAACATCCCTCAAAGTACAACAAGATGTGCTGACAGGAAAACATAAAAAATAAGCCAGTTGGATTAGGAGAGAGGCCTCCCATATCCACATGGATAATGTGTGAGGATTCAAATATCCCCAGAAGTGTAGAACACATAATTATAAAGAAATACAGAAATATTTGTTGAAGAAAAATGTAAGCGAGGAGCCAATTGGAATAGGTGGGTGGCCAACAATATCCACCTGGATCAATCCTCCCCCATTAGGAATAAATGGTATATATTTCATTGAGTTCGCCCATTATGTGAGGAAAATTATGATGGATTTGGCCTCGGGTGAGACACTTTCCTTGGTGTAGGATTTTCCTTTCCTTGACAACCCGATAAAGTTGGATCTATTGTTGGAAAGTGACCTTGACTTGTGTGTCCACGATTTTATAGGTGGATTCTTATTCCATGTAGTCAGGGTTGAGTTCTGTTGGTTTCAATTTTTCGATGATCTCAGAGGTGTCCAATAATGGTGGAAAATATGGCCTAAGGATGTCCACATTGAATATTGGATGTAGACCAAGGAAGGGTGGAGTGTTGAGCTCAAAGTCAATGCTACCCACAACCTTGGTGATAGTGTAAGGACCATAATGGAGTGGGCGAAGATTTTTATGGGAATCGGTGAGACATTCCTTCTACAAATGTAACCATACTTTGTTTCCAAACTGAAACTAGTGTGGTACCCTATGTTGATCATGGCGCTTTTTGTACTAAACATTGGATTTCTGCAAAATCTCCTGGACCTGTTGGCGTATGTGTTGAATCCACTCAATGAATTTGGTGGATTTTTCCATCACATACTGATCAAGGGAATATTATGTCTTTGCAGTGGAAAGAGGAAGTGAAACATCAATGGGTGCCAAGGGTTGGAATCCCAGACCCACGTGAAATGGGTTGTGGTCGGTGGAACTATGGCGAGTGTTCTTGTAGCTTTGTTGGAAATTGTAGTAACCTAAATTAACTAATTTCTATTAAATCCATAAATTGTAACAGTAACTTCTACTTGATTTTAGAAACTCAGTAATTTCTTATAAATTCAACACATACACATATAAATTATTCAACGAATAATAATTTCATAACAGAAATAAACAATTTTACCATAATAATTTCATAACAGAATAAAAAAAATATGTAATTTAAAATACCTTGGTCTGATGCTAACCCTCCGCTTTCTGCTTGTCTTGTTGACCTTCCTGCTACTGCATTGCCCATATTGAAGCCATGGACCAACGCTGCCCAAACCCTGTTTCCACCCTTCCAACTAGGAGAACTTCCTAGCTCCAGGATACCATATGGATATCTTGGCCCCCGTGCCCAAAACCCCCAGCAAACCGGTGCCCCTGCCTCTGATTCACCGAAAGCCCCTAAAGCCAAACTCCTCACACCATCCATCTCCACCCAAATTCCCTCACAAAAATCCTCCCGGACTACAGAACTCAAACTCTCCTGTGCAAATCCAAGAGAACCCTCCAAAATGATCCTCCCCCACAAACAAGTAGAATAATCATCCCCTTCTTCCATAAACCTCCTCCGCTCATATCCCTCCTTCACTGCCCTTTCTCCTTCATTAATTTCCTTATCCATTTATTTATTATCTTATCCCCTTGTATTTATTATCTTATCTTATATTTAAAGTCCTATCCCCTCCCATATACGTAAGTCTTTAACAAATTAAACTTATTAACCCCTTTAATTCTTTACTAAATTAATTAATGAGTCAATTAATAATTAATTAATCCTTGACAGACATGAACAAATAAATAATAATAATTATTTAGTTAATATTGTTTAAGAAATAATTATTGTTTAGCTAACTTTTAGGACAGTTAGATTATTAAATTAATTATAATTAATAATCCTATACATATATTTAAGCAGGGTCGTTACATACACCCACCCTTCAGGAAACTTCGTCACGAAGTTAAGGTATCTTATGGTACAAAGGAAAAAAAATGGTTCACACATTCATAACAATTAACTGACACTATCAGTAAGTAAGTCAAGAAAGCTCATACATACTAGTGTATATGTACAAGAAATGCATGTGTAGCTAGTACATACAAGTCTTGTGCATGTACTAATAATCAATAACTATCACCCTTTAGTAATTTATGTATGCATCCAATCCAGTCAGCAAGACTAGTCTTTTATAAAAGACAACAAACCAATCAGTTGTTTGAGAAATTCTATAATTTCTATTATCCGGTTCAAAAATTTTATTTAGACAACTGTCGTTTAGTTATGTAATTATGAATATTCATATATACACATTTCTCCTTTTTTTTTGAAGGGAAAACATTAAATTCCACCATCAGACAGATCTCCATACTCTCTCAACTATTTCTACTCATCCTTCCTCCCTAACCTACTTCCATCTCCATTCCTATCCTTCCTTTGCTGGACTATCTTGGAGCATCAACTATATTGACCTAACTCCAAATAGAACCCGTAAGTGGAAGTGTCACTATCTTGACCAAGCTTACCCAACAGGCAACTGACAATCATCATCACACGTCTAGGGGAGTGTGAGCTAACACCATCCTCCCATGACTTCAGGTTTCGGAGGATACACGGTGGGAAATGCCTCCACCCCTCCTAACAGGACTAGGGTCCACACCCTACAATGGAGGATACACGGTGGGAAATGCCTCCACCCCTCCTAACAGGACTAGGGTCCACACCCTACAATGGAATACACAGTGGCACCATGTTTCTGGGGGTTTTGTCATCGTTTATTCAGTTTTGGGCAGTCTCTTCACCTGAAATCCTGCATTGGTCCACATATCATAGCAATGCATCCAAACGAATATAATTTCACATACAATATTCATACCATAATGTTTCTTGGCTAGTGGTCATGATATCCACTTTCATCATCATTATCCCTTGTCTATTTCATAGCCCATAACCTATAGATTAGTCTGTAACACAAACTCATACATTTCTATGCATTATCATCATGTAATTGCATACTATCATCATTTCAATTTGGTATCCCTATACCAATAAATTAACATAAAAGTTTTCCACTTAGAAATAGATCACATAATATCCCATAATTTAATTTTGACACCCATTCATAAGATTATCGTTTACCAAAATAGATTGCATCATATCCAACATCATTCTAATAGCATTTAACATTCATATAATTATGAATCTGAAAGAACCTTCTGATCATAATTCACATTCTCACAATATGTCGCATCATATACATCATCATCAATAACATTTAATCATTCGTACAATTTACATTCTCATAGTAGATCGCATTACATACAACATCATCAATAACATTTAAACATTCATAAAACTTACATTCACATAGAAGATCGCATTATATACGTCATCGTCAATAACATTTAAACATTCATAAAAGTTCATACATTTTAAAGTTTAAGTGTATCATTTAATAGTTTCACTGTGACTAGAAAATAAAGTATATAGGTCTCAGGTAATCCTAGTTGTCTAAGTCAAAAGGTGGTGTCACATACACCCCACCTTCAAGAAACATATTCTCGAGGTGGTCAAAAAAAAGTGAGGGATAGTCTCATCGTAGTGTTTCAGCGTCTTCCCAAGTAGCAGATCCTGGACTATACTTGTCCCACTAGACCTTAACTTGGTCTACCAGACGATTCCTGAGTTGTTGAACTCTACGGTCCAATATGCGTAATGGTTCTACCGTGAGGGTTCCAACGTCCCATACTTGCAATTCCTTCCAATTTAGTTTATGTGATTCATTAGCAACATAATGACGTAAAACAAATACATGAAATACATTATGAGTTTTATGCAAGTGGGGTGGTAGTACGAGACGATATGCAACAGGTCCAATTTTCTCTTGGATCTTGAATGGTCCTATAAATCGAGGTGACAACTTTTTCCCCTTCTCGAACTATATGGTACTCTTATTAGGCATGATACAGATGAAAACCTGGTCTCCCACTTCATTGTTGGAAAATGTTTAACAGGTAGCGTATTCTTGTCATTGATGGCAAGTACAACAGTGAAGATGGTAGGATCAAAGTGTGCATCGATGGACAAATAGGAACAACGTAAGCTCAGGAGGAATTAGCACAGAGTCGAATGCAGTGCGTAGGTGTGCACCAGGGATGAGGTTAACTCATGACTAAATCTCAAGGGAGATAGCGTACTTAGGATCATAGTCAGATCAGAGGTCAAGGCCTTTGACACTTAGAAATTCTTCCAAGTAAGAAGGATGTGTAAGATTGGAGGAGAAGCGTCGGTGATCGTTGGATCCCATACTGAATTCTTGATGACCGTCAGATCCCAATGTAGACAAGAGGAGTGCACAGATATGGAGAATAGATCGTGGATGTTAGATCTAAGCGCAAGGTCCGACCACCGTTGGATCGAGGAGAACCTGCACGTTCTTTAAAGTGCAAGGAGTAGAGGGCTAAAAAAATCCCAAAAGAAGGAGGACCCTCCATCTTCAGGTAGGACACGTGGGGATAGATCATCAGTTCGCTGACTGGAGAGTCAAAGGAACGATGTTCCCTAACCATTCTAAATCTCGATATCTGAAATCACGATCTAATCTCAGCCGTCAAATTAATGTTGAATCTGGACTGTTGATTCCAGTCCATGTCGGAGTTTCGGTGATCGAGAGTTGGAGATGTCAAGTAATATCATCCACAAAAATCTCAATTTCGCGATATGCGAAATCGCGACTTAAGCATAGCTGTTGAATCAAGGTCTGATCTAGAACATTGATCTTAGTACATTTCGGAGTTTCACGGATCGAGAGTTGAAGAGGTCAAAGAATAATAACCACATGAATCCTGAAATTGCGATATGTGATATTGCAATTTAATCACAGCCGTCAGATCAAGATGTGATCTGAACCATTGATGTAACTCACATCAGCATACCACATCAGCCAGAAACGCATGGCACAACCAGGCAATGACAAGTGTCAGAATGATTCAACATTTCAGGCACATGTAAGTCACGAATCAGAGTGACACATGGCAGTATTCAACATGTTTCATTCCACGTGTGACGTCAACAGATTTACACCACTTCAGAGATTTGGAAATTGTGAGATGGACAGATGTCGGAGGACAAGGAGGGGCTAAAGGGAATGAGCCTTGGTGCACGGTCAGGTGGAGAACAAACGACAGGTGGGGAGGAGAACGATACAAAATGTGACACAACAGGAATGGGTCCCTTCCTCGATACCCCACCATTCCGGACTCCCCCCCTTTAATTAAATGCAAAATGGAAAAGGGGGTCTAGAATCGCTTGAGCATCATTGATCTGGGTGCTTTAATCCTGGCCGCTTGAGAAATGTGCACCCAATTCCAGACCCCCCCCCTCCGCTTAAAGATAGAATGGAAGGGGGGCTCCAGAATCCAATCCCGACCATAGATCTGGGAGCACAGATTCTGGCCGTCCAGATTTTCTTGCGGCATATCCAACGGTGTAGATGAATTTGAGCAAGATCGGAGGGCAATTGTCGCATGACATAGTATAACTGCCAGAAACCACTGATGGTTTCAGTGAGAGGACTCGAAGACACTTGGGGATGATTGATAGAGAAGGTGAAGTGCCTCTGAGAATCTTGAAGAGGGATGAAGATGTTTGTGGAGGCGATTAACATCTGGATGGGCATTGAGGCCTGTAACTAAAACAGAAAAGGTGAGATCGACTTTCACAGAGAATATGAAGAGTCTCAACTGCCAGAGAGAAAAAGGAATCTTGGCATAACACCTAGTGATGATAGACACAGGGGTTGAACTGCTAGAGAAGTTGAAGAGTCATGATGATGATCACGCAGAGCACTTGAGATGTGGAGGATATTGGGGCGGTATGAGCATGCAGAGGAATGAAAAATATTGCATTCACAAGATGCACAGAAGCCATAAATACATGGTACAACTAAGAGAAGCGGTTGCTATTGTTGTTGGAGTTGTGGTGTTTGTTGTTGGTGAAGGTGATTCATGTGTGAAAAAGGAGGAGAGTGCAGCAGCTGAATTGAACGAAAGAGGATCTGTGCAGTGAATGGACATGGCGCACAGAGCATAAAAAGAAGAAGAAAAGATAGCGCAATTCATGTGTGTAGGAAGGCAGTGAAGCAGACAGAGCAATGAAATGCAACAGAACAATGATGAGTCCGGTAAGCCATTGTTGAACATTATATCACTGTAATAAGTTTCAGTAGAAAAGCTTTATATTCTAGGGAGGTTGGGAGGTGCTAGGGAGCCTCAGAGGTTCGAGTGGGTGCTTGAACAGAGGGAGTTGTAGCTTCCATCTGGTGGCATCCAAAGAAACCAGGGTGGCAGGGTGGTGCAAGGGAGAACTCTTGTTCTCTGTTATACAGGTTGGTGCCTGTATGATTGGAAGTTGGTGATTCCATCCAGTTGGTGCTGGAAACACTCAGGGAGTTGTTGCTTCCTTCTAGTTGGTGCTAGAGAAACCAGGGAGTTATTACTTTTTTCTAGTTGGTACTAGAGAAACCAGGGAGTTGGTGCTTCCTTCTAGTGGGTGCTAGAGAAAACAGAGAGTTGGTGGTCTCAGCAAGTAGCAACTTGCAAAACTGAGGTTGTAGCCTCATTATTAGTTGGTGCTCATATGTATGATAATGTAAAGAATGTAACTATTACTTATCATATAAAGGAAAAGAGGTTTTTACCCTGCATGGGCTTCCTCGGAAAATTTCTGTCTCTGTGTTTCTCAAATATGTGAATGATGTTGAAAGTGCCATTGTTTATTTCCATGCATTATTGTGATCATCATTCAATGTTTCTGCAAAGAGTTTAAAAGAACCATAATTGTTTAAGAATGGTAACAATTGATTCACCCTGCCCCTCTCAGTTGTCCAACAATTGGTATCAGAGCCAACCCCTTTTATCTAAGGGTAGATCCTAGAGCTTAAACATGTCAAGCCATGAAGGAAATTCAACCAATAAGGCCCCTCTATTCAATGGAACAAACTTTGCCTTCTGGAAAGTTAGAATGAGAACCTACATAATGGATTTAGGTGCAGATGTTTGGGATGTGGTTGATACTGGTTATGTAAAGCCAGTTGTGCTAGCTAATAAGGATGACAAACTAGAATTTAGATTCAACGCTAAGGCTATGAATGCTATCTTGAGTGGCCTTGCAGAAGCAGAATTCGTAAAAGTTATGCACCTAGAAACTGCCAAAGAAATCTGGGACAAACTCATTAACAGTTATGAGGGTAATGAGAAGGTAAAGGATGCAAAGCTTCAAACCTACAGAATATAGTTTGAACAGCTGAAGATGAAGGAAGATGAAACTATTGGAAAATACTTTATGAGAATATAAGAAATGGTAAATGCAATGAAGGCACTTGGTGAAACAATTGGGGAACCTTCTTTAGTTCAGAAAATCTCGAGATCTCTCCCAGATAGGTTCAACCCGAAGGTCTCTTCTATAGAAGAACTTAATGATATAAAAACCTTGCAGTTTGATCAACTTCTAGGAACACTGACTGCATATGAAATGAGAATAGTTAAAGATAAACCCACTTCCAGAG
>ML802609.1:148994-170631 GCA_009831015.1 Picea engelmannii | reverse complement strand
TATCAATTATGTGAACATTCATGTATAGAATGGTAATTGAGGGGTTTGGAAACCTGGGTAGTGTAAAAGGGTACACTACAAATTGGTATCCGAGCAAATAGGTACACTACAAATTGGTATCAGAGCAAATAGGTACACTACAGATGACTTCCCATTTGGACATAGGAACATCATGTGGTTGTAGGAGGCCTGCCGGGTGATGGTGGTCATCTTTCACTTGTTGACACTCTAGGCATTTGGCGATAAAATGGACTACATCGCGCTTCATGCCTACCCAGAAGAAGAGCTTCCTCATATTTGTGTACATCTTCTTCACACCCAGATGCACACAATAAAGTTCTCTATGGGCTTCCTTCAGTATGATGCTTTGAATATCCCCATTCTCAGGGATGTACATCCTTCCTCAATATCTTAACAGTCCGTTTATTTTCGGACTATATCCTTCATACTTTGGATCTAACTGCCTCCCGCTCTGGAGGTTTGAAGTAACCTTTAAATACCAACTGTCTCCTTGGAGTTGTGTCAACACATGTTCCCTCAGATTGAACTTTAAGGTTACCAATGAGAAGATATGTGGTATCCTACTTAAGGCATCTGCGACCACATTTTCCTTTCCCTTGATGTATGAAATACCAAAATTGTACTCACTCATAAACTCACTCCATCGCCTTTGTCTGAAATTCAGATCTCTTTGAGTGAAGAGATGTTTTAAACTTTGATGGTCTGTTTTGAGCTCAAAGTTTCGTCCCACAAGATAGTGCCTCCAAATTTTCAGAGCTAGCATTACAGCTGCCAACTCTAAATCATGAGTCGCGTATAACTCTTAGTGTTTCCTCAAATTCCTTGATGCATAAGATATCACTCCTCCATCCTACATTATCACGGCCCCCAACCCTTTCTTCGAGGCATCCGTGCAGACTGTGAAGTCCTTTTCCATATCCGACACTCATAGAATTGGCACACTGGTTAGTAACCTCTTAAGCTCAATGAATGCACTATCACATTCTTCTGTCTATTCATACCTGGCCCCCTTGCATTGCAAAGTGGTGATGGGTTTCGCTATTTTTGAGAATCCTTCCACAAATCTCTGGTAATAACCTGCTAGCCCCATGAAGCCTCTCACCTCATGGACATTTTTCGACACTGGCCACTCCATAATGGCCTTTACTTTTTCTAGGTCCACAAAGATTCCTTCGTCGGAAATGATATGACCTAAATAGTGAATCTCTTTTTGGAAGAAGGAACACTTCTACATCTTCCCATACAATTTATTCTCTCTAAGGCAGGACAACACTATTCACAAGTGTTCCTCATGTTCTCTTTCATTCTTGGAATAGATGAGGATGTCATCTAGAAATACTTGTACAAATCGATCTAAGTACTTTTGGAATATGTCGTTCATGAGGCTCATGAATACTGTTGGTGCATTGGTCAATCCGAAAGGTACTACAACAAATTCGTAATGTCTAAACCGAGTTCGAAAGGCAGTTTTTGGGATATCACCTTCCTTAATCCTTAACTGATGATACCCTGATCGCAAATCAATCTTTGACAATACCGCTGATCCTTTCATCTGATCGAAGAGGTCATCTATTTACGGCATTGGGTACCTATTTTTCACTATAGCATGATTCAAGTCATTGTATTCTATACACAGTCGTAAGGATCTATCCTTGTTCATTACAAAAATTACTGGTGCGCCCCAAGGTGAGACACTAGGCCTTATTAGCTCTAAGTCCAATAACTCTTTCAATTGCATTTGCAATTCACAAATTTCTGGCACTATCATCCGATATGGAGTCTTGGAGATTGGTTCTACACCAGGTTTTAGCTCAATAGTAAAATCAAGCTCCCTCTCAGGAGGTAACCCTGGTAACTCGTTTGGAAAAACATCCTTAAATTCTGACAATATCGGGTACTGATCCAATAAGGGTCCCTTCCTTTCATTCAATGTGTTGTTCCTGAGTCTATACTAAGGCTTAGAGTATAGTATCAAGGCATCCGAAAGTAGGTAAAATATGTATACGAAGATAAAGTCACCTTCGGTGTAGGAAACTAATGAAGGTTTCTACGTTCTTGCTGTCTAGCTTCCAAGTATTCCTCAGTAGTAATATCTTGTTCAATGGCTGCCCATGAACGTTCCAATTCCTCTTGAGTGTACGCAGTTTTAAGAATTGTGTCAAAAAGATTTAAAGTGATATGTATTTGATTAGCCAACCCGGGTTGAATATTTGGTTGAATTGCTGCAGGGACAATCATTGAGGAACAATACAAGTATGAAATGATTTAACGAGAGATTTCAATGCTATTCAATTCGGTCGAGGTGAAGAGAAACCTTTGCATGAAGAATGAAATAAAAACACAAACTGAAGGCCCTTTCCCGTAACTGTGTTATTTTCAATAAAAAGATGTGGGGTGAGAGAAAAACGTTTAGTTGAAGACAACGTAAGGTTCCTGTCAATAGGGAACTCACACATACATAGAAGAAGAAACTAACACAGACATAATTGATATAGTTTAAATAAATACATGATTCTGTAAATGCAAATTGGTCTTACACCCGCTAAAGTTGGTGCAGAGGAAAGACAAGAGACAATTACAGAAAGATAAAATCCCTTTCACTACAGTAGTGGTCGTACTAAATTATAGTGATACACATCAACTATGTAGAGAAAAATGAAAAGAAACAAACAACATAACGAAACAAACTTGCAACACAGTCGTGACGGAATTAGGAATCTCCAAATTTGCTTGTATTAACTTCCTTCATGCAAAAAACTCTATTACAATTTGATCCCAAAAGGTCCAGCCTTCCCTTCTTCTTTCTCTGTTCTATTTATACAAATTTGCCTTCTCCTATTCTATTTACAAAAAAGTGCCAGGTGCTTCCTTTACGTGACTTGGTGCATATGATACATCTGTCCGTAAAACTGGATACAAATTGTGGCGGTTCGGTTTGGCAGCTGTTAGGAGCGAAATTACTCCATCTCTTCTACTTCGTTTTCAAGAAGTGCCAGGTGCTGGTATTTGCATAGACTCAGTGCATATCCTACATTTGTCCATGAATTGGGACACAAGCTGTGACGGCTCTGCTTGACAAATGGATTTGGCAAGATAGCACTCTCGAGCTAATTGTGGAAGTTTATTTCCCATATATGCATCAACAATATCAAGGGTGTCGAGTTGTGTGCTGGGTTGAATTAGATGCTCATCAATTTGAGCCATCTCTGCCCTGTCCATCTTAGAGATTTCCATCAAATTTCTCTCATTTTTCTCCTTCATGTCGAGGGAGATCCGCTCCATATTCATTTTCCTTAGCGTCTCTGTGTCTCCTCCACTCTCCATCCCTAACAACTCACCATTTATGACTTTGAAGGTTTCTTCTAGTGAATTCGTCACTTTTTGTGCCTGCTCCTTACTTAAAGTAATATCATGTTCCCAATTCTTTAACAAAATATTACCCCTAGTCTGTTCGGCAATGGAGAGCCCGGGGGTCCCTGCTGAAAATCTATTGTTGGTAGCTATCACTGCTTCCTGGAAGACGACCCGAGAAGCTTCTGCTTTTCTTTCCTTGACAATCAGATTCTCAGAAATCTGATTCATTAACAAGCAATCTTTTCGAAACTCCCCTATCTTGTTTAGTAGACTCTGTTGAGCAGAAGAGACCCTGCTCCGAATGTCGATTGCTCGAGATTTAACAATATCGATGTCAATCACCTTGCTTTCTGCGAGCTCTAATTGAGCCTGTAATTGTGTGATCATATCCCTCTGGTGGCCAGAATGCACCCGACCATATCAGATCACTGAATTTTCCTGTTCCAGCTTGGTCTTGAGGACCTCGATTTCTTTCTTATCAGTCAATTGTGCCAGCTCTATTGCTCCACTTGCTTGACTCTTAGCGTCTTCCGCAGCCGAAGCTACTCGGGCTTCAAGAGTCTTGATCAATTAGTTCTTTCTCTTGAGCTGATTTTTCAACATTGCAACCGAGAATTGGTTTGCTGACGCATACGCTCCTAGCGTCCTTGCTCTTTCTGTGGCAAATTCATCACTCTTCTTGTTTTTTCCAACTGTCATTACTTTGAATTTTTTGACAGTGGACTCTCCTTCTTGATAAAATTCCCACTTTACTACAACTTTTCTCTTTCTATCAAAAAAGAACTCATTAGGGGGGAGTTCCTCTGCCCTTATAGGTCTTAATTCTTCTCCAAATATCCATCCCTCGTTAACGTCTCCCTGTGCCGACTGCAAGGGTGTGAAAGAGGTGATGGGTTGTCCGATATGCTTCGCAACCTTTCCTGGTGTAACGAGTGAGTCCTGTTCTTTCGGAGGATTGGGGGTCTTCGTCTCTGTCCCTGTCTTTGGATTCCGAGTTTTGGGCGGGTCAGTGTTTTTCACTTCCACCTCTGGACCCTGTTCCTTGGGTGGGTCAGTTGTCCCTTTTTCTATTTCGGGATCCTTCCCCTGTTCAGGATTCCTCTCCTGCTCAGGATTCTTTTCCTACTCGGGACTCTTCTCTTGTTCAGGACTCTTCTCTTGCTCCCCTTCCTGACGTTTTTCGGGATTAGAAGTTTTCCCCTTAGAACATTCGGCCTCCTTTTCTTTATCCTTGGAAAGTCCCAAACCTCCTAGCACAACGGGGAGGCATCTTTTCCTATTCTCCTAAAATTTTAAAACAGAATCCCTGTCTTCGGGCGCTAGAGATCTGATTCGGAATTGTACTTCCGGATAGGATCTTTCCCCTCGGGAAACATCATCTGAGGGTGATCATTCATGTTCGAACCTCTTTAACCCAAAATTTCCCAAATGGGTGCTTATGATCCTCTGTGGATCATGCTTTTTATACTCAATATAGGCCAAATTCAAGCCTTCTAAGGTTGCAGCCTCAGCCTTAGCATGTCCAAAATCTAATAAGGAATAGGAATTTAAACGAACAGGGAAAAACGACCATACCTTCTTCGCTGATGCTTTCAGTTCTTTGCTTACGCCGCTGGTCACTGTTTGTCGAACAATCTCGCGACATGCCATTTTGTCGGGGATAAATTGTGGGAGCGCCAGAGGAGGAACGACAACTCCAAAAACTCTAAAATAGGAAAATTCTTCTTCTACGTACCAGTCCGTGATACTGCTCACGTTTGCAACAATGCTATCTGAGATGCGGGGTGGCAAAAGACCAAAAATGATGACGTGCAGGGGCACCATCACCCAGTAGAAAATCTCATAAATAAACTTATTTGCATTATTTTCCCACATCTTATCGTGGTACTCATGCACAATTTTCTCTTCGGTTGGACTCCATGCCCAATTCATTAAATGGAAAGGCATCATGGAGCATATTGCGTCCATGATATATGCGGACATGAAGAATCTGGATGGTCTCCCAGCTGCTTTTTTCTCCCGGTATTCTGTGATCCTGTTGAACAAACTGTCGGAGAGCATCTTCGCCCAATTAAATGAGGAACCTTCTACTACCCGGAAGATGAGAGGTACCCACTGGATGTAAAAATGCGCGGTATCCTCCCATCCAAAAATTCGGCACATCATCATTGCCACATACCTATACTGTGGCTCCAACGAATAAATTGAATACACGCCCTTGTCATTCGCTCTGAATATCGTGGGGCGCGAAACCCAATCTTTTATCAAACCAGGCATGGTTTTATCATACTCCTCGCATTCCTTCTTTTTGAATTCCTCCAAGAATTATTTGCCATATGTATATTCAAAAGTTGCTGGGAGTTTATACATAGACTAGATATGCTTTGGTCTGAAAGTCCCGACCGTGTTCCGTCGGTCATTTATGATGGTTCTGGTGGGTAAGTCGATGTGATCCAATGCCCATCGGATCATGTCGTAGTATGGGAGCAACCGAGGTCTGGTTGCAACTAGGTGCATCCTCGACTGAACAATTGTCTTGTACTTAGTGTTCAGGTCGTCCCTTACAATATCAATGTCATCGTCTTCTGAGTTTGGGTAGTTTACCAACTCGGATTTTAGAATATCTGTGATAGACGACCAGGTGGCTACTGAGCTGCCAGTCCGAGGAGAAGTATCTGAGACATTGTCTGGACCTTGTGCTGCAACCTCGACACCCGCTTTCGCTGCTCTTCTTGGAGCCATGGCTGACGCTTGCTTTTTTGTTGTTCTGCAATAGACCTATGTATACATGCGGAAATGAGTTCGCTTGGAGAAAAGTGAGCTCTGTGCATTTATGAGTAATGTTTAAAATAGAATGAAACTCTCGTATATATTTGAAAATCCTGTACCTTTGAAATAAGTCTGTCAAATCGCAAATCAAACCAAATTTATTGTATAAATCCGATCTTATTTTTTCGAGGATTTACCCTAATTTTTCATTAATGTCATCAATGTTCGGCGGCTTGACAGGAAATCGGGTTTTGGAGAGCAAGTAAGTACCTCGTGAAGTGTGCCAGCCTCGATGTGCGGGACATTTCTCATTTAAATTGAAATTACAAATCTTAACGAAAATAATTTTCTCGCTTTTCGCCGCATCGTGAATTCCCTTTTTACATTTTGACCCTTCGACTCGCGAGACTGCGAGTGCCGATTTTAGCTTAATTACCCGTAACAATGATTTGGTGCATCCTTAATTATATAATTAACTAAATCATCATATCGCGACTCGAGAATTCGAAGACAAACTTTTGGGAGAATGATATGCCGAGTCACGATATCGCGATGTGGCGAAAATTAAGGCTCGAATTAAGAGAAGGAAAACTAAGATTAGGCGACTAATTAATCTTGCTATAATCATCTCACAACTTCGCAAATCGGAATTTTGGACACCCTAACTTGATGAAAGAAAGTGTCGAGTGACGAAGTGCTGAGAACCAAATTTAACCAAGGTTGGTTTTTTACCTTTAGTCTCCGACCAAGGTTATCACAAAGTCATCGCATTCTCGGTTATCGGGGTGGTAAGAACAAAAACTCGGGTCTGACGGATGCCGAGGCGCGAAACCCTGATGAGGCATAATCATAGGTTAAAGGTTTTATCTTGGTTAATTCCTTGGACGAAATTCGGAACCGAGTTTGCATTTTCACGACTTGGGACTTGTAAATTCAAGAAATAAAGTGCCCGACTTGCGAGACCCTGAAATAAAGAAAAAAGAACAAACATACTTGCGAAAAATGGACCCTTTTTTTTTTGAAAGTGACAAAGCATTGCTATTCATTTGACAAGATTTCAGAGTTTTATGATTTCGGAAGGAGAAGAAAATCAACTTTAGATCTCAAGTATCAAAAATTGAAAATTGAGCGAGGTGAAAAACAAGGGCGATTCCAACATAGGCTCCAACTAGGGATCCCGCTTCCCTGTGAGGTGGGAAGAACAGTAGACCAGGTGTCAAAATTGGGTGAATGGAGTCATAGGCTAAAGTAAACAGAAAACATTCAAGGAAAAAGATAGAAGGGGGGAAGAAAATTTTCGCTTGGTACCCCAGAAATTTTTTCGAATTCAGATACTCTTTCCAAACACGGCTGAAGTCACTTTCGCAATTTTCCCTTTTTCACTACTAAGTTTGGGGAATGCTTTAAGACAGTCTTAACGATCCTAGGATATTCAACAGGTCTTGTGATTCTCAGCTTGCATCAAAAGGATGATATTATATAATTTAAGAAAGGGAAGTCTCATCAGAATTTGGGGAAATGATTAGGTTTTCAGAAAGCGTTTATTACCAGAGTAAGTTGATGTTTATGTATAAAAGCCTTATAGATATCTCAGACATTGCTTCACTGCTAGCGAGCGTGTTCAGTACCCCGGTGAAGTTATCTGACCCCTTTCTACTGAATTTCTTTTCACCACTTCAGAAAATATTTATGCGTTTAAACGCTAAGATGAGGGCAATCATTTCTGAATTTCCTTTCATCGTCTTAATGGACTAGGTGGGGGCAATCATTTCTGAATTTCCTTTCACCACCTGTCTTAGTATTTACTTTTTAAAACACGAAGATGGGAGCAATCAGTTTATATCAGGGCTGAGATCTGTGTAATATTTTTTATCAGAGGTCTGCCAACTTATTTTGATTACTCAGTATCAACCTTCCTTTGACCCTCACAAGACTTTTAGTTCTTAGGGAGACAGGGGAGAATAAATAAAATCTTTAAGGGACATCCTGTTCAAGCAAGCTTTGATTTTTTCAACACTGTTAAAAAACCTAGGAAAGTTAAGATCACTATAAACATTCCTTAACTAAGTAGAAGATCAAGTAGTTGTGAGGACCAGCTTTCTTATTAAGATCTGTACCGAAATCCCTGAGGTTTTAAAATGAAAAAAAATTTTACTCGTTTGCAAAGACTTGGGAAGATAGTGACTTGCTAAAATCAGGCTCCAAATATAGACAGAAAACAAGGTAGCAATTCAATGATTTAAAATACAAAAGGTGACAACAGTTCTGGACAAGTTTTCGGATATATTCTGGAACAAAATTTATGACTGTCTGTTTTTGGATTTTAATATATTTACTCAAATTATTTGGTTTGAGGATTATGAAGTCAAAAATAATCCCATCATCTGCTTTTCATATTTCAATTTGAACAATATTACCTTAGATTGCTAAAGCATCCTTTCATGACCAGAGTATTGAAAAAACTTACCTCTGTCTTTTCTTTTCAATTTCTTTGTGAGCTACGAATTATCTTATGTATCACCTGTTTTATGTCGTCCTATTTCCCACACCAATCTGCACCTTATTTCTTCAGCTAGTTTCATCTGTAGCTAGACTCCTGCAAAAAACAAATACGAATTTGATTTAAAATGTGTTGAGAATTTAGGAAGGAAAACCAAAAATTAAAAATAAATGCTTGAGAAAAAAACATAAATATGTACAAAAACTCATAAATAAATTTATTTATTTACACTTATATATATATACAATTTTTTTTTTACTTTATTTTATTTTATTTTATTTTTTTTTAAGTTTTATTTTAGTTTATTTCCTTTTTCATATGATGACTGTCAAGTCATGTAGTGCTTTAGATATCGCTCGTTTATAGGGGTGTTGAGAATTTCTCCATCAATATTTTCCAGGAGAAAGGAATTTTTTCCTTCTGGAGCTGAGACCCTAAATGGTCCATACCAAAGGTGGTCAAATTTTCCATGTTTCGCGGCTTCTTCCCTTCTCGCATCCCATTTTAACACTAAATCACCTAGGAAGAACTCTTTGTCCTTTGCTTTGAGATCGAAAAATGCTTTCATGTCGTCTTGGTATCTCTGCATTCTCTCGTCAATCTCTACTCTGAGCTGTTGAACCTCAATCAATTGGTTAATTCTTCTGGTTATATGATTGGGCTCTTCATTTTGATACTGCCATAATTTCATCACCGACAATGCTAAGTTTATAGCCAGAACCGCTTCGGTCCCATATACCATCTGAAATGGAAAAATGCCGATAGACCTTTTAGTGCTGATGCGGTTTTCCCATAATGCGTGCTTCAAATGTACATGCCAGGACCTCTTGTTTTCGTTCAATACCTTTTTGATTACGTTTACTAGGCTCTTATTTGATGATTCCGCCAACCCATTTCCTTGAGGGTAATAAGAAGTGGAATGGCCGAGGACGATACTGTACTTCTGGTAGAAGTCGATCATATCCATGGACTTGAAGGCCTGGGCGTTGTCGGTAACAATATTTCGGGGACACCCGAATCTTGACAAGATGTTATCTTCCAAGAAGTCGATCACCACTGAGTCTGTTGCCCTTTTAGTTGGAATTGCTTCTACCCACTTTGTAAAATAATCCGTGGCTGTTAAGATCCACCTATGCTTAGCACTGGAATGGGGATTAATTTCTCCTATGAATTCTAATCCCCATTGTTGAAATGGGGCTTCAGTTTTGACTGGAACGAGTGGTAGTGCAGGGAGTTTCTGCTTACCAGCGAATATTTGACATGAGTAGCAAGCGCGTACTTTGGCATTGACGTCCAAAAATAGTTTCGGCCAATAGTATCTGGCCCTCAAGATCTTGTAGGCTGTGGCTCTCCATGCATGGTGTCCTCCATAGATTCCTTCATGAAACTCATCTATGACCTATGGGGTTTCTGATTCAACCAAACAGAAAAGTAAAAACCCGAGTGGATCCTTCCAGTATAGTTGGTTTTCTGAGATGCAATACTTGACAGCATGGAGTTTTAAGGTTCTGTATTTGGCCGGAGTTAATCCATCTGGGAATTTCATATTTAACAAATAAAAAACTATCTCCTTATACCAGCCTGACAACATGAATTTTTCTTCAACCTTGTTTGGATATGTCTGGTCATCCGACTCTTGTAAATGTGTATCTTTGTCTTCCCCTTGTAGGCAATTGATGTCAAGAGCTCTAAGGTTCGACTTGGCTAAGAGTTTGGCAAGACCTTTTCCTTTTATCAATTTAGTTGGCTTGATATCCAGATCAAATTCTTGTATTTTAGTGAGCCAGCGCCCTCATTTTCCATCACTATCTGGCTGTACCAATATATCCTTCACATCATTGGTTGGTACGTACATGATAATTTTTGAATGTAGAACGTAAGTTCTGAATGATTTTAGTGCTTTCACCATTGCGTACGCCTGTTTTTCTATTATATCATATTTTAGTTCGGCGTCTCTAAGGCTCTTGCTAAAAAACGCGATCGGGTGTTCGAAACCTTCCTCATATTTTTGCAGCAACACCACGGCGATAGTATGTTGAGAAGCGAATGAGAAGATGAGGAAATCTTTCAAATAATCTGGGCTTGTTAACACAGGTGCCTCGCTGATGACTTTTTTAATATGTTCAAACGACGCTTTAGCCTCAGTTGTTCAATTTACTCTGCTGTCCTTTTTCAACATTCCTGTGATCAATTTGACAATCTCAGTGAAATTTCGTATAAACCTTCGTAAAAAATTTATTGTACCTAAGAAAGATTGAATTTATTTAACGTTTCTAGGAATACTGATAGTTTTTATCACTTCAACCTTCTTAGGATCAATCTTGATCCCATTTTTAAATACAATATGCCCCAGAAGTTTACCTTCCTGCATAGAAAATGTGATTTCTTTGGGTTCAAAGATAGACCATACCTACGACATTTTTCGAAAGTTTGTTTTAAATGGATCAAATGTTCTTCATTGGTTTTAGAAAAAACCGTCAAATTGTCAAGGTAGATTACTATGAACTTATCTCTTTCCCCATCGAAAGCGATATCCATGGCATGCTGGAAGGTAGCTCCTGCATTCATTAAACCAAAAGGCATTTTATCGTACATGAATGTACCCCATGGTGTGGTGAAAGCGGTTTTTTCTCTATCTTGCTCGTTCATGGTGATTTGGTTATACCCAGAAAAACCATCTATCATAGACATTCGATTTGCTCCAACTACCCTTTCTAGGACGTGGTCCATTTTAGGAAGTGGATAATTATCCTTAAGAGAGGACCTGTTCAAGTTCCGGAAATCCACACACAATCTGATTTCTCCGTTCTTTTTTCTGACAGGAACCAAATTTGTTACCCAGTCTGAGTACCTTAGAGGTACAATTATTTTCGCATCTAAGAGCTTCTTAACTTCCTTTTCAATAACGGGCAACAAAATGGGGCTAAACTGCTTGAGTTTTTGCCTAAAAGGCTTGACTCCGGGATTCAAAGGTATCTTGTGTTCAATTATAGAAGTATCATATGTTCGAAGCTCATCATAAGACCAGGTGAAAACATCTTTATATTGTCTGAGTAGGTCTCTGTACCGGTCTTTTACCTTAGGAGGGAGGAATTTAGATATCTTTACTATCCTGGAATCTTTTTCAGTTCCTATGTCACAATCTTCCACTTCTTCTGGTTGAGGCTGCAGAGTGGACTTCATAGGTATGTCATTCCGATCGAAGAGTCTTTCTAAAGGAATTAAGCCTTTCAGGATTTGGTTATTTTTAAGGACCAACATGCGATGATCCGCTATTTTTTCTCGGAAGTTTTCAGGATCTTCACCCTCTTGCATAATCCACATCGGGTTGTTTTGGTTTTCTTGATCCGGATGGGTTTTAGAGAACTCGCCTATTTCTATAAGGAATTTCTGGATTTGTTTGTCATCTTCAAAAACCTGCCAGTGTCGAACGTTGTCTGGTATAGAGGGTTTATATCTGATCTCAATATGATATTTCAGTTTAACATTCGTGGGAGGGGAAAAGGTCGAGGCTGCCTTAGCCAATGCGTTAGCATGTAGATTCTCTGTGTGAGGAATAAAATTGACTTTTATAGATGAGAAAAAAGTCTCCATTAAATCCCAGGCGCAATTTCTGTACGTTCTCAATCTGGGATGTTTGGCTAGGTATTGTCGGTTTACTTGTTTTACTATCAATTCAACGTCACCGTATACCTCCAAATTTTTTATGTTTAACTTCTTGGCAGCCTCTAAACCTAAGATTAAAGCTTCATACTCGCATACGTTGTTGGTGTAATCTATGTCCCATTGTAAGCGATATGAGAAAGGAACGGTAAACTTACCTTCAGGTGCTACCAAAAGTATGCCAGCACCAGCTCCTTCAGAAGATGAAGCGCCATCAAAGTACATTTTCTAGATACCACCTTTGCATAGTTCTTTAGTCAAAGGGCTAAGCTCTTCTTGCTTTATATCAAGTTCTTCCGGAAATCCATCTAAACCATTATCAAAATACAAAATGCAATTCCCCAGATCTTGGTCCGCAACGTAAATGGGAAAGTTATTTGGGTTCTGAGGATCACTGACAGTATACGCTAATCTTGTTTCTCGGTACAAACGGGTAAACTGTCCACCGAAAATTGGGATTGTGGCATATGACATGTCTAATTGTAGAGAACCTCCCAACTTGGCTCCCCATGATCTGGATAACAACATACCATAATTGGGGGGAATATTTTCAATAACCACATCCATCAGGATACTCTTGACCGGGACCTGAGCCAGGGTAACTACCAGATCTTTTATCATTCCCATACATTTAACCTTTCTTGAATCAAACGAGTATAGGTCTCCATAGGGTCCAGTGATCTGGAGCCCCAGTCTCTCCATTATAGTTTTGGGCATATCATTATGTGAAGCCCCAGAGTCTAACATGCAATTATGCAGTAACTGATCATGTATGTTTAGGGTGATATAGAAAGGAGTGACGTTGTCTTTGAATCCCTCGAAATGAGGACCAAAGGTGATGTTGGGTCTGTCATATTCTAGGTTGATAACGTCGGAGTGAATTTATGGCTCGTGAACGCCCATTACTTTGGCAATTTGCTTCCGATAAGCGGGGTTTTTTGCTAATTCTACCAAAGGAATCGGTATCTTAATTTTATTTAATTCATTTTCAAAATTGTAAGATGTATTAGCCTTGTCCGCTTCTTTGGTTAAGACTTTCGAGCTTTTTTCTTCCGACTTGTTTGTCTGGATTGCTTTATCACTCGTGACCTTAGTCGCAGATGTAACTTTATCTGTCGGTCTTGTTTCCTTTGTTTGGGTTTCAACTTTTTTCGTCTCAGACTCTTTAGTCTGTGCTATCTTGACTTTATTGCTGGGTAACAATGTCTCTTCCAAAGGAGGTTCATGAGGTTGACCCCTTGGCAGGATTTTCATAGGTTGGTTAGTTGAGGTGGGCTTATTTTTTGATCTCAGATTGTATCTGGGTTGAAAATCAGCCGCTATCATTTCTGTTTCTGGTTGAGATACGTAGAGGTAAGTATGATTACCTTCTTCTTCTTCGTTAGACGGTTGAGGGGCATTTAAAGATTTCTCATAATCTCCCCTAGTGATAAACGACTGCGAACACTCATCACCAAAACATGCAACTTCATCTTCTGAATCTCCGAAATCTTGGAGGTCACTTGCTCCTATAAAATTTTCATTTTTTAGTGGAGCTTGTATTTTTTGATCTTCATTATTTATTTGCCTCTATTGATTTTGGGGATTTGGGTTTCTCCTGAAGTCTCTTTTGTTAGAAGAATCAGCTTTAGCCTGATCCAACTCCATCCTAGAGATTTTATTAGACAGATCTTTAATTATTCGGGCCATATCATCCACTCTATCGTCAGTATATCTATTTGACCCGGAAGGACCTGCTGGTTCCCTATAGCGTCTATTATCACGGTTGATTGTTTCTACTTCATCCTTCAACTTACCTGAAGCCATCATATTAGATTCTATTTCGACAGCATCATCTTGCATTCTAGTTAGGGTGGCTCCTCTTCTTTCACGTAAAAGCAACACAAAATTAGGTTCAAAAGCTCCCACAAAGGTTACTTTGGCTGAAGGTTCGGAAGGTTTAACAACGGCTGGAATTTTATTATAAAGTTTGTTAAATCTTAGAATAAATTCCATAACGGTTTCTGAGTTCTTTTTCTTCAGGGATCCAAATTCGGTAAGGTAATACAAGTGATATTTCTGCTCTCCCCATTGTCTGAGGAATTCATCTTCCAGGGCGTTATATGTCCGAATAGAAGCTACAGGAAGACTCCGAAACCAAGTTTGGACCTGTCCTTCAGAAGTCTGGACAAGTAGTCTCAAATAGACATCCTCATGCTCAATACCACAGATATCTGCGAACTAGTCAAAAACGTTTATATGCTCGGCTGCGGTTAGATCTCCCTCCCCAGTGAACTTAGGAAGATTTTTAATGTAGTTGTCAGGTAAATCATGGAGGGGAACTGGTAAGACTAGGGGAGCATATCTTACTTCTACTTTCGCAAATACTCCGGGAGGAGGGACATTAGGATGTCCTCCTCCTCCTCCGACACCTGCCATCGACTTGGGAGTAGGAAAAGAGGGTGTAACACACACTTTGGAATCAGGTGAAATTGGGAAGTTGTGTCAAAGAAAGGTTGGTATGTCAAGCGATAACGATCTTTCTAAAGGACCTTTACCCTTGTTTATAGATGGGAAAGCCTGATGTATCTCACTCCTAAATTTAGAGTAGCTTGTTTCCGGATCGTTGGTATCAGATAGAAGGCTGCTAGAAGTAGGTGGTTCTGAAGGGCGTTTGGTCTTTAAAAGTGGGTTTTTGGGTTTATTAACTGAAGTGGTTGTCTCAAGCGAGCCTCTCGGTCTTAAAATTTTTTCAGGATTTTTAACAGGCGTAATCAGCTTGTCATCTGGGTTTTGTTTGGTATGTCTCCTACCAGACGCCAGTTTGTGTTTCAGTGGAGTCGCCAAGTGAAAGATTTAAACAAGCCTTAAAACGGTGTGCACTCTATGTTCACTATCAAAGAGCAACACTATCAACGAAATTGTTTGTCATTTTCCCAGGGAAAAGATTTCATAACTTCGCTCCCAGGAAACGGCGCCAGAAAGATGTTGTTCTTGAGTCTGTACTAAGGCTTAGAGTACAGTGTCAAGGCATCCGAAAGTAGGTAAAATATGTATACGAAGATAAAGTCACCTTCGGTGTAGGAAACTAATGAAGGTTTCTACGTTCTTGCTGTCTAGCTTCCAACTATTCCTGGGTAGTAATATCTTGTTCAATGGCTTCCCATGAATGTTCCAATTCCTCCCGGGTGTTCGCAGTTTTAAGAATTGTGTCAAAAAGATTTAAAGAGATATTTATTTGATTAGCCAACCCGGGTTGAATATTTGGTTGAATTGCTGCGGGGACAGTCATTGAGGAACATTACAAGTATGAAATGATTTAACGAGAGATTTCAACGCTGTTCAATTTGGTTGAGGTGAAGAGAAACCTTTGCATGAAGAATGAAATAAAAATGCAAATTGAAGGCCCTTTCCTGTAACTGTGTTATTTTCAATAAAAAGATGTGGGGTGAGAGAAAAACATTTAGCTGAAGACAACATAAGGTTCCTGTCAATAGGGAACTCACACATACATAGAAGAAGAAACTAACATAGACATAATTGATATAGTGTAAATAAATACATGATTCTGTAAATGCAAATTGGTCTTACACCCGCTAAAGCTGGTGCAGAGGAAAGACAAGAGACAATTATAGAAAGATAAAATCCCTTTCACTACAGTAGTGGTCGTACTAAATTATAGTGATACACATCAATTATGTAGAGCAAAATGAAAAGAAAAAAACAACATAACGAAACAAACTTGCAACACAGTTGTGACGGAATTAGGAATATCCAAATTTTCTTGTATTAACTTCCTTCATGCAAAAAAATATATTACAATTTGATCCCAAAAAGTCCAGCCTTCCATTCTTCTTTCTCTGTTCTATTTATACAAATTTTCCTTCTCTTATTCTATTTACAAAAAAGTGCCAGGTGCTTCCTTTACGTGACTCGGTGCATATGATACATCTGTCCATAAAACTGGATACAAACTGTGGCGGTTCCGTTTGGCAGTTGTTAGGAGCGAAATTACTCCATCTCTTCTACTCCGTTTTCAAGAAGTGCCAGGTGCTGGTCTTTGCATAGACTCAGTGCATATCCTACATTTGTCCACGAATTAGGACACAAGCTGTGACGGCTTTTCTTGACAAATGGCTTCAGCAAGATAGCACTCTCGAGCTAATTGTGGAAGTTTATTTCCCATATATGCATCAACAATATCAAGGGTGCCGAGTTGTGTGCTGGGTTGAATTAGATGCTCATCAATTTGAGCCATCTCTTCCCTGTCCATCTTAGATATTTCCATCAAATTTCTCTCATTTTTCTCCTTTATGTCGAGGGAGATCCGCTCCATATTCATTTGCCTTAGCGTCTCTGTGTCTCCTCCACTCTCCATCCCTAACATCTCACCATTTATGACTTTGAAGGTTTCTTCTAGTGAATTCGTCACTTTTTGTGCCTTCTCCTTGCTTAAAGTAATATCATACTCCCAATTCTTTAACAAAATATTACCCCTAGTCTGTTCGGCAATGGAGAGCCCAAGGGTCCCTGCTGAAAATCTGTTGTTGGTAGCTATCACTGCTTCCTGGAAGACGACCCAAGCAACTTTTGCATTTCTTTCCTTGACAATCAGATTCTCAGAAAACTGATTCATTAACAAGCAATCTTTTCGAAACTCCCCTATCTTGTTTAGTAGACTCTGCTGAGCAGAAGAGTCCCTGCTCCGAATGTCGATTGCTTGGGATTTACCAATCTTGATGTCAATCACCTTGCTTTCTGCGACCTCTAATTGAGCCTGTAATTGTGTGATCGTATCCCTCTGGTGGTCGGACTGCACCCGACCATCTCGGATCACTTAATTTTCCTGTTCCAGCTTGGTCTTGAGGACCTCGATTTCTTTCTTATCGGCCAATTGGGCCAGCTCTATTGCTCCACTCGCTTGACTCTTAGCATCTTCCGTAGTCGAAGCTACTCGGGCTTCAAGAGTCTTGATCAATCGGTTCTTTCTCTTGAGTTGATTTTTCAACATTGCAACCGAGAATTGGTTTGCTGATGCATACGCTCCTAGCGTCCCTGCTATTTCTGTGGCAAATTCATCACTCTTCTTGTTTTTTTCATCTGTCATTACTTTGAATTTTTTGACAGTGGACTCTTCTTCTTGATAAAATTCCCGCTTTACTATAGCTTTTCTCTTTCTGTCAAGAAAGAACTCATTAGGGGGGAGTTCCTCTGCCCTTATAGGTCTTAATTATTCGCCAAATATCCATCCCTTGTTAACGTCTCCCTGTGCCGACTGCAAGGGTGTGACAGAGGTGATGGGTTGTCTGATCTGCTTCGCCACCTTTCCTGGTGTAACGAGTGAGTCCTGTTCTTTTGGAGGATTGGGGGTCTTCGTCTCTGTTCCTGTCTCTGGATTCTGAGTTTCAAGCGGGTCGGTGTTTTTCACTTCCACCTCTAGACCCTGTTCCTTGGGTGGGTCAGTTTTCCCTTTTTCTGTTTTAGGATCCTTCCCCTGTTCAGGATTCCTCTCCTGCTCGGGATTCTTTTCCTGCTCGGGACTCTTCTCTTGCTCGGGACTCTTCTCTTGCTCCCCTTCCTGACGTTTTTCGGGATTAGAAGTTTGCCCCTCATAACTTTCGGCCTCCTTTTCTTTATGCTTGGAAAGTCCCAAACCTCCCAGCACAACGGGGAGGCATCTTTTCCTATTCTCCTGAAATTTTAAAACAGAATCCCTGTCTTCAGGCGCTAGAAATCTGATTCGGAATTGTACTTCTAGATAGGATCTCACCCCTCGGAAAACATCATTCGAGGGTGACCATTCATGTCCGAACCTCTTTAATACACAATTTCCCAAATGGGTGCTTACGATCCTCTGTGGATCATGCTTTTTATACTCAATATAGGAAAAATTCAAGCCTTCTAAGGTTGCAGCCTCAGCCTTAGCATGTCCAAAATCTAATAAGGAATAGGAATTTAACCGAACGGGGAAAAATGGCCATACCTTCTTCGCTGATGCTTTCAGTTCTTTTCTTATGCCGCCGATCATTGTTTGTCGATCAATCTCGTGACATGCCATTTTGTCGGGGATAAATTGTGGGAGCGCCAGAGGAGGAACAACAGCTCCGAAAACTCTAAAATAGGAAAATTATTCTTCTACGTACCAGTCCGTGATACTGCTCAGGTTCGCAGCAATGCTATCCGAGATGCGGGGTGGAAAAAGACCAAAAATGGTGACATGCAGGGGCACCATCACCCAGTTGAAAATCTCATAAATAAACTTATTTTCATTATTTTCCCACAGCTTATCGTGGTACTCATGCATAGTTTTTTCTTCGATTGGACTCCAATCCCAATTCATTAAAGGGAAAGGCGTCATGGAGCATATTGCGTCCATGATATATGCGGACATGAAGAATCCGGATGGTCTCCCAGCTACTTTTTTTTCTTGGTATTCTGTGATCCTGTTGAACAAACTGTCGGAGAGCATCTTCGCCCAATTAAATGAGGAACCTTCTGCTACCCGGAAGATGAGAGGTACCCACTGGATGTAAAAATGCACGGTATCCTCCCATCCGAAAAGTCGGCACGTCATCATCGCCACATACCTATACTGTGGCTCCAACGAAGAAATTGAATACACGCCCTTGTCATTCGCTCTGAATATCGCGGGGCGCGAAACCCAATCTTTTATCAAACCAGGCATGGTTTTATCATACTTCTCGCATTCCTTCTTTTTGAATTCCTCCAGGAATTCTTTGCCATATGTATATTCAAAAGTTGTTGGGAGTTTATACATAGACTGTATATGCTCTGGTCTGAAAGTCCCAACCGTATTCCGTCGGTCATTTATGAGGTCTTGTTGCAACCAGGTGCATCCCCGACTGAAAAATTGTCTTGTACTTAGTGTTCAGGTCGTCCCTTACAATATCAATGTCATCGTCTTCTGAGTCTGGGTAGTTTACCAACTGGGATTTCAGAATATCTGCAATAGACGACCAGGTGGCTACTCAGCCGCCAGTCCGAGGAGAAGTATCTGAGACATTGTCTGGACCTTGTGCTGCAACCTTGACACCCACTTTCGTTGCTCTTCTTGGAGCCATGGCTGACGCTTGCTTTTTTTCTCTTCTGCAATAGACCTGTGTATACATGCGAAAATGAGTTCGCTCGGAGAAAAGTGAGCTATGTGCATTTATGAGTAATGTTTAAAATAGAACGAAACTCTCGTATATATTTGAAAATCCTGTACCTTTGAAATAAGTCTATCAAATCGCAAATCAAACCAAATTTATTGTATAAATCCGATCTTATTTTTTCGAGGATTTACCCTAATTTTTCATTAATGTCATCAATGTTCAGCGGCTCGACAGGCAATCGGGTTATGGAGAGCAAGTAAGTACCTCATGAAGTGTTCTAGCCTCGATGCGCGGGACGTATCTCGTTTAAATTGAAATTACAAATATTAACAAAAATAATTTTCTCTCTTTTCGCCACATCGTGAATTCCCTTTTTACATTTTGACCCTTGGACTCGCGAGTTTGTGAGTGCCGATTTTAGCTTAATTACCCGTAACAATGATTTGGCGCATCCTTAATTATATAATTAACTAAATCATCATATCATGACTCGGGAATTCGAAGGCAAACTTTTGGGAGAATGATATGCTGAGTCGCGATATTGCGATGTGGCGACAATTAAGGCTCGAATTAAGAGAAGGAAAACTAAGATTAGGTGACTAATTAATCTTGCTATAATCATCTCGCAACTTCGGAAATCGGAATTTTGGACACCCTAACTTGATGAAAGAAAGTGTCGAGTGACAAAGTGCCGAGAACCAAATTTAACCAAGGTTTGTTTTTTACCTTTAGTCTCCGACCAAGGTTATCACAAAGTCATCGCGTTCTCGGTTATCGGGGCGGTAAGAACAAAAACTCTGGTCTGACGAATGCCGAGGCGCGAAACCCCGACGAGGCATAATCATAGGTTAAATTTTTTATCCTGATTAATGCCTTGGATGAAATTCGGAACCGAGTTCACATTTTCGCGACTTGGGACTTGTAAATTCAAGAAATAAAGTTCCTGACTTGCGAGACCCTGAAATAAAGAAAAAAGAACAAACATACTTGCGAAAAATGGACCCTTTTTTTTTTTGAAAGTGACAAAGCATTGCTATTCATGGGACAAGATTTCAGAGTTTATGATTTCGGAAGGAGAACAAAAGCAACTTTAGATCTCAAGTATCAAAAATTGAAAATTGAGCGAGGTGAAAAACAAGGGCGATTCCAACACACTACTTCCACTACATACAATCGACACCCTTGTCTCAAGAATCGCTTAACCTTCATAGTTGATATAAAGCGTAATGACACTTTTCTCCATACACCCTGGATTTCTACTGGCCTTCCTTCGTCGTCGACACAAAGCACCCTCTTTGTGAAACAATCTACCATGGCTCGGTGAGCTGCTAACCAATCCATTACAATGATTAGGTCATATGCCCCGAGAGAAGTGACGTATACCTTCAACCTGGTAGTACACACTCCCAGGTATACTATACAATTATAGACACTAGGTCCTACTGCTTGTTTTTCCCCCGAAGCCATCTCGACTTGTTTAAAGTCATCGTGCTCTTAGGCTGCCAACCCACTCTTTTCTAATGTAGATGGTGAAATGAAACTATCTGTCACACCAGAATCAAACAAAATATTGACATTGATATGATTTAACGTACCTGATAACTCCACCACTGCGGATTGATGTTCGGCCTGGTGATTATTAACCATTGCGTAAATCTAGTGGCTACTACTTGCTCTCCCCATCGGTGCCTTTCCTTCTCTATGCACGAACCCTAATTGTAACTTTGGGTAGTCATGCTGGTAATGGGGTCCTCTGCACCCCCAACAGGTAACACGAGATTGAACCTCGGCACTATTATGTGACTGTCTCTGAAACGAGTTCCTTCCCCTGGAACCCCTGCCCCTACTAGTTGTTCCCTGAGATGGTCGTGGACCGGTCTGAGTTGTTGGCGATGAACGAGATGCTGCACTCACTGCCATTCAAATCCCTATGGCTACTGTCCTTGGTGCGACTCTGTTACCATATGGCGGTGGCCTTGAGCCCCCTCCCACTTATCTCATTCTAAGTCCTTAACCTTTCGCTAAAACAATCTAATTAGTCACTTCAATTAGTTGCATCCACTTTCCTTGACGCCATTCCTTAGCTAGACACGACTAGCATCTACCAAACTCCTTTACACTGTCAGTGTGAGGAAAGTAATTTGGAGGAAGTTGCTCCTCCTTCCTTAAGCATGAATTATAAATTTTAAATATAATTAAACATAATTTTAATTATAAATAAATTTAAAACATAATT
>ML802609.1:116077-136464 GCA_009831015.1 Picea engelmannii | reverse complement strand
CCTACATTCTTAAACAACATAACCTCTAGCCCTTAAAAACCCCTTTATCCCATAACACTTATATTCTCAAACACCCTTTACCCTAATAACAACTAATACCTAACCCCTATAATTATTAATCTATAAACCATATATTTATAACCCCTTATATTCATAACCTCTAACACCAACAACCCATAAAACCTAATCATAACTCTTATAAGCCCCAAACATTAACCTTATAATTCCTAAATCTCAATCCTTGTAACTATTTTAACGAGTGTTATCAACATCTCGATAATATTGCGATGTTGGTGATATTATCTTCAAAATCAGGGTCGGCAATATTTTTCGATATTTTCATTCTTATAACATTGTTTTTCATTCTTACGACATTTCCCGATATGTTTCCTGATGTTGCCAATATTTTTGTCTTCGGACCCTTGGAGATATTTTGTCAGTGTCGATGTCGATATTTGCAACATATATTTTAACCATTCACATTAATTATCCATAATCCTCATCCCTCATAATTCCTAACCAATAACCATTAATACATAAAACCATCCAAATAAAAACCCCTAAACAACTAATCTCTAACTAATATCCTCTAATCCATATAATTCTTGAAACCATTCACACTTATAGCCCCTATTACCCCTAAAACTTATATACCTTAACACCTAACCCATAATTCATATAACCCTTAATCCATAAACCCACTAAATATTAACTTTTATCCAATATTAACCCATTTCCACTAACCCTTATAATATGTATAGCTTCTAGTTTCTATAACCCCATTAACCCTAAGTGTTTAGCTATATCCACTAATAGTTATATACATAAACCCCACTAAACCTATATCACCCCTAACACTTAACCCTTATAACCCTTAAATTTGAAAACCCCAAACCATAATAACTCCTTACACATATTTCTTATAATATCTTAACTCTTTTAACCCAAAAACCCTTCCATATTGTTAAGGCATGCGAATAGTCTATCCAGGTCAAATTTCAATGCATACATATACAGTTTGAAAACATTTCAACGTTGGCCCCATTCACATGTCATTGTTTCCCGCCTCTAGTATATTGATGGTATTGATTAAGAAACTAACAAAATAGAGGGATTTTTCATCACAACTATGACGCGGATACATTGTATATACATTAATGTAGAACCTGAAAGAAAAATTAAGAAAGACCGACGAAAGCCTAAAACTTGCGTCGACCAAATTGGGTGCTTTGAAAGAAAACTGTGGTTTATGGTTTACATGATGAATTGATGATGGAAGAAAGTAAGTGTTTCACTCAAATTTGAGTCCAAAAACCCTCCCATATCGTTAAGGCATGCCAATAGTCTATCCATGACAAATTTCAGTGCATACGAAAACTATTTGAAAAAATTTCAGCGTTTCCATTCGCAGGTCCCTATTGCCAGTGTCTAGTCCTCATGCAATTTTCATTCCTCGATCATCGTTCCTCATTCCTTTTTCATTTACCATGGTGTAGTCCCCAAGATCCATTATTTTTGTACAAAATTACATACTAATGGCATAAAGTGTCCCACACAAAGACCAAATTAATATCCTCTACATAAGTGACGCACCCTAGACCTCTTCCTCTGCCAGTCTCTGCGATGACATCCTAGTATTAACATATCATTCTAATTTCACCTTCAAGCCAAAGCGTCTCTTTCGATTCCTTACTGGAATATTTGTTAAAAATTCATTCCACAGGTCCTTCCTTTTTCCTTGTCATGGTTTCTGCACATGCATGATCTCTCCCGGACAGAAATTTCTGGTTTTGGGGTTTTCTGATTCCCGTTGTCGAGAACCTCAGTCTTCTTGATCTCCTGATCTCTGATATTCCAATTTGCCGAAATGGATTTAACTTCAATTAGCCCCCTGGGCCATACCTTTGGTCCCCGTGACCTCCCCTTATATGACCGCAGTCCTTTTCGGGGTTTCGCGACTCAAGCGCCCAACCTCTTAGTCTCTCAACTCCTGAAGTACCAATTTTCGAAGTGCTGAAATGAGTTTGCCTTTTAGGATTTTTTTTTCTGAAACCCTAGATTCTTGCCACGCATCCCCTCAAGATAGACGGTCCTCATCGCTTCACAATTTTGAGAAATCAAATGCCTATGGGTTCTTTCCCTCGGAACTCCCAATGTTCCGATTCCTGACCTCCTATATGATGAAATGACATATGTTGGCCCCACAACAGAGCTTTCCACCTTGTCGAGATTTTAGACTTCGCGTTTCCAAAATGTGCGTGCTTCTTGTCTTAAGGATTCACGAAATGCCAAACCCTAATAAGCCAATGGACTTTTCTATCGAGATTTTCCCCGAACTCAAGGATTTCTGCCATGCATCCTCCTATGATGGACGGTCCTCAATCATTTCACGATTTCACGAAATCAAATGCTCTGGACGTCTTGTATTTAGGATTCACAAAATGCTGAATCCCGATATGTTGATGGCTCCCGATCTCCGCCACATGTCCCAACCAATGGATGACTCAGATCTGTTTCAGGGTTTTCATCGTGGAGTGATCCGATCTCCTGCCCTTGAGACTTTCGATAACCCGAATTCTGAAGTCTCGATATCACGATGCCTTTTAGGACTTTCACTCTGCTTGCGAGGGTTTAAACCCCGTGCAACTCCTGTCATATCTTACGACTGAAGGGTATCTAAGTGAGGGTCGACGACTCATGATCTCTTGAGCTTGAAACTGGGGAAATAGTCATAACCCCCTTGCTTCTCTGTCAGATCGAATGGCTGGTGGGACTTCGCAAATTCTCTACGGATAATTTCAACCGTTCATCTCTTCCCTTGAGAACCTCCACAAAATTTAAACAAAATACTTCTCTATGTGGAACTTGTCCCCCTGCAGCATGATGTCACTACACCTCCTCTCAACTCTTCAAGGCACTTAACCTTTTTCTTCCCTTCGACGACTTCAAAGGTTCAAACCCTTCTGAGGGTTTTTCCCGACTTCAAGTATTTCAGTAAAACTTCTGCTGTCACTCCTCGCGGTAGACCTTCAAACACTTTCAAGTGTTGAACTCCTTTCAACTCTGCGCACTCCATGTAGCAGCAATCTCTCAACAATTCATTCAGGTTACAAACCCCTGAAGCTTCATTTGGCCTGTGCACACTTTTCACAGATCCTATGCCTAGCTGCACCTTTGAGGAAATGAGAACAAAAGCTAACTTATCTGAGATTTCAGAGAAAAAACCTCTGAGCCCTTTTGTCAACGCACTCCTTGCGGACAATTCAATTGCACTCCTTGCAGGAACTCTCGCTTAGACAAAGAAACAATTGAAACTCATTTCCTAACTCTTTCTCTCTCAGACTTCAAACATAATCCTAAAATAATTCATACACAACATAGAAAGAAAATGTATAACAGAAAGAGTAAAACCATGAACATACCATTCAGCACACACATACAAGAAAAAAAGACAACGCCATGAATCTGAATTAAGACTTCTTCTATTAAATCAAATCTCTATACATGGGTGTTTTTCAAACACAATTTCTCTGTTCTAGCTCTGTATGCTCTTCTCTTGGTAATGTTCTTCCCTCCTCTACAATAATACAATGAGGGTGTCTATATCCATTTTCCCTTCGCTCCTAAAACTATCTATTCTGAGAATTCAAAGCTACCTACTAACATAAATGCCTTCTTAGTCCTTCAGATGAGAGTGGGTTGCTCAAGGTCTGATTACAATCTATAAGTACACCTCTCCTTAACTATTACATTTATGTTTGGCACATCCATCTTCAAAAGTTTTTAAACAATTTATCTTGTGTCCAAAATGCATTGGTACTTGCCCCACGCTCGCTTGATGTTGGCGATGCTCCTGTATCATACTCCCTCACTTGAAAATTTTCATGGGCTCCTGTCCATGAGCTCTCGCGCGGTCTGTAAATGCTTCTGAATCCCTGCTTCATTCTCCCAGCTGGCATCTTCAACTGGATATCCTTTCCACTTGACCAAGTATTCAAAGTATTGTTTTCTTCTAGTCTTCTTGCTAACTCTTTTGTCTAGTATGCTTTCCATCTGTGGCTTCTCTGCAATAGGCATCTGCATTGTCCACTGGACCTCTGGTTGTTCATCACTTGTTTTTGCTTCCTTAGCTTTGTATGGGTACAAATTTGAGATATTGAATATCAGAGAAATTCTGATCCCATCGGGTAATTCAATCTCATAAGCATTTGCCCCAAATTTCTTCAAGACCTTACGTGGTCCAATGTTCTTCATCCTCAGTTTGTTATATGTCCCCTTCGAGAACCTTTCCTTTCTCATATGTGCCAGAATCAAATCACCAACCTGAAATTGAAGTTGTCTCCTGTGTTGATCTGCTTTGTGCTTATATTCTTGGCTCGATTTCTATAAATGCTCCTTCACCTGGCTGTAAAGTTATTTCATCACCTCTACGAAATCTTCTGCACTAGTGCTCCTAGTCACAATCTGTTCTGAATTCCTTAGCTAAGAAATTCCTCTCAACTACATGCCATAAACAATTTGAAATGGACTTTTTCCTGTGCTTTTGTTGATTGAATCATTATAAACAAATTCCGCCTGTCGTAATATGTTGTCCCACTGGCTGTGGTGTTCTGTCACCAAGCTCCTCAGCGAGTCTCCTAAACTCTTGTTCATGACTTCTGTCTATCCATCCATCTGAGGATGATAAGTTGAACTGAACAATAAATTTGTTTCTAGATTTTTCCATAAGGTTCTCCAGAAGTGTCCCATAAACTTAGTGTCTCGATCTGAAACTATGCTCCTTGGTAAGCCGTGAAGTCGAATGACTTCTTTGAAAAACAGATTTGCAATGTGAGTTGCATCACTGGTTTTCTGACATGGAATAAAGTGTGCCATCTTGGAAAATCTATCCACCACCACAAAGATCAAGTCAAACCTTCTTTGTGTTCTTGGAAACCCCAATATGAAATCCATGTTGACTGCATCCCATGGCCTCTCAGGTATGTGCAATGGTTGATAAAATCCTGCATTCTATCTCTTTCCCTTCGAATGTTGGCAAATTCTGTATCTATCCATGAATCTCTTGACATCTTCTTTCATTCCCTACCAAAAATATGACTCATTCAATTTTGCGAACGTCTTGTCATGACCGAAATGTCCAGCCAATCCTCCACTATGTTTCTCCTTCAACAAATTCTCCCTCATGGACCATTTTGGAATACAAAGTTGATTACCTTTAAACAATAATCCTTCTTGGATCATGTATTATGTCCATTGAATTCTGTCCCTGAGAATTTTATTCTCAGCTGCTTCATACGCCTCCTTAAAATTTGGATCATCTCTATACATGTTCCCGAGATCATCAAAACCCAGTGTTTTAACTCTGAACTCCTGCAACAGCAAACATTTCCTTCTCAAAGAATCAACATCCTTGTTAGCAGTTCCAAAAATATGCTTCATTACAAAAGTAAAGTTCTGCATGTATTCAACCCATTTTACATGTCTTTGATTCAACTTTTCCTGTTGAGTCACAAGCTGCAGTGCATGATTGTCACTGTATAAGACAAACTCCTTCGGGATCAAGTAATGTCTCCATTTCTTTAATGCCTGAACAATAGCATAAAACTCCTTGTCATACCTGGAGTATTTCAGCTTCGCTTCGTTCATCTTCTCGCTGAAGTATGCTATTGGCCTGTCTTCTTGACTCAAGACTGCCCCTATTGCAAATCCACTTGCATCGCATTTCACTTGAAATGTCTTTTGGAAATCAAGCAACACCAGGATTGGTTGTTCCGTGATTTTCCTCTTCAATAGATTAAAACTCTTCTCAACCTCTTCTGTCCAGTGAAAATATTTGTGTCTCTTCTTCACTGTGTCCATCATCGGTGCACTAATTCCATTGAAATTCCTGATGAACTTCCAGTAGAAACTAGACAATCCGTGAAAACTTCTCACCTCAAATATGCTCTTCGGTGATGGCCAATTCTTGATGACCTCCACCTTATCTGGATCCATCCTCAATTTATCTACAGAAATAACAAAACCCAAATAGATGAGTTATGTCTTCATGAATGAGGATTTCTTCATGTTTATCAGCAACTTCTCTTGTTGTAATCTTTTCATCACTGTAGCTAAGTGTTTTAGATGCTCTTCCTCTGTTTTACTGAAGATCGGTATGTCATCCAGATACACAATGACAAATTTTCCAATGAATTCCTTCAGGACTTCGTTCATCAGCCTCATGAAGGTACTTGGCGCATTCGTTAAACCAAATGACATAACAAGCCATTCATACAACCCTTTGTTAGTTTTGAAGGCTGTCTTCCATTCATCACCTACTCTCATATGAATCTGGTGATATCCACTTTTCAAATCAATCTTCGAAAAAAAAAATTCTCCACTTAAGCAATCCATCAAATCATCCATCCTTGGAAATGGAAATCTGTACCTGATGGTTATCTTGTTGATTTCCCTTGAATCAGTACACATCCTCCAGCCTCCATCTTTCTTTGGACTGAATATTGTTGGAACAACACATGGACTCAAGCTTTCTCTAACCAACCCTTTGTCCAACAAATCCTGGACTTGTCTTTTGACCTCTTAATTCTCCTGCGGCGTTAATCTATACAATGCTTTGTTTGGAAAACTAGCCCCAGGTATGAGATCAATATGATGACTCACACTTCTGATTGGTGGCAACGAACGAGGTAGTTCATCCACTACTATGTCAGCAAACTCTTCCAGCAGTTCCTAAACCTCTTCTGGTAAATCATCTACCCTTCTGCTGGTTAAAACAATCTTTGGATTCCTGACCACAATGAATTGTGGTTCCTCCTTCTTCTTAACCTCTGTAATAAGTTCCTTCCCGCTCATGAGAAGTACAGTGTTGCTTACTTCAAGTTTCACCTCCTTATCTTTGATTGGAAGCAACATGTGAGTTCTCCCATTCTTCTCTAGGGTGTATGTGTTCATCCTCCCATCATGAACCACATTTCTGTCATATTTCCACGGTCTACCCAACAATATATGACAAACATTCATGGGAATAACATCATAGAGTATCTTATCATTATATCCTCTTATCTTAAATTCAACTAAACATTGTTTAGTGACATTTACCTGATGTCCTTTTCGTAGCCATGAAACTCTATATGGACTTGGATATTCAATCGTCTCCATCTCCAGCTTTTCTACCATCTCTGTTGAAATGAGATTATCTGTGCTACCACTATCCATAGTGACCTTGCATACCCTGTCCTTGGTTTTGCAAGTAGTCTGAAAAAGACTGTTTCTTTGGACTGAACTCTCCGCCTCCTTCTCTGGTGTTAAGAGAACTTTTCGCATCATCAATGATCATCCGCCTTCAGCATCTTCTGCCTCAACATTCCGCCTCTGCACTTCAGAAATGTGAGTCTCACCACCTTCTTTCTTCTTATATGGACATTCATAAGATTTGTGTCAATTCTTTCCACATGTGAAGCATTTTATTACTCCACCTCTTCCTCTTCGTCTACTTCTAGTATGAGGAAAAATGTTTCCATCTGCATACTGACCTCTCTGTTCAGTATGCTACCCTCTCTGTGAACTTCCACCTCTCTCAGTCTGAGTCTGAAGTTTTTTTTCGTCTTCTTTGTGTTTCTGATTTCTATCCTGGGCAACTGATTTGCCACTGGCTTGACTTCTGCCTCGACCTCTCTGACCTTGTTTTTGACTCATCTTCTCTTCTTCTTTTAGAGCCATTTGATAAGCATCTTCCACCGTTTGGATAGTCATCATGCTCATCTCATCCTGAATGTCGTATCTCAGGCCATTCATGTACCTGGCAACCTTTTCATCATCGCTTTCCCGATGACCTACCCTGATGTTTAGCCTGTAGAATTCTTTAGTATATTCCTTCACTGTCATCAGCTTCTATATCAAATTTTGCATTCTTCGAAACAGAGTAATTTGGTAATCTCTAAGAATGAATTTTGCATTCTTCGAAACAGAGTAATTTGGTAATCTCTGGGAATGAATTTTCCCTTCATCTTTGCAATCATCCTATCCCAACTCTTGATTTTCTGCTTGCCTTTGCAACGTCTGTCAGCTTGTAGTTCATCCTACCATAATGATGCATGTCCTTTCAATCTTGTGATAGCATGTCTGACCTTCTTTTCTTCCTCAACATCTTCATAGTCAAAATAAGTGTCTAGAGCTTTAATCCATTCTAGAATCTCTTCAGCATCAAGGTTTCCCTTATAAAATGGGATGTCTATTTTTTCCCTAGCACCCATCCTTGCGACAACTCTAATCAAGCATTCATTTGCGACATCTTCCACTGAAATTTCTTCTTCTTCATGTTCAACTTCATTTTCACTTTCGAAATCACTAATATCCCCAACACCGACTGTGCGTCCCTGTGAGGTCTCCATGTCCTCAAGTCTAGCACGTAAATAACGCATTTCTCTTGCCATGGCTGGGTCAGGCATCTGCCTACCCCTTCTTCTTGGTATTTCCCTTTCCTCTGGCGGATCGGGTGTTTGTTTGTCCCTTCTTCTTGGTGGCATGGTGAATCTTCCTTTTCCTTGCTACAGAAAGCAAAGAATCAGACCTCTGCCTCTACCAGTCTCTACGTTGACCTCCCAGTCTTAACGGATCATTCTAATTTCACCTTCGAGCTGAAGCATCTCTTTCGATTCCTTACTGGAATCTCTATTAAAAATTTGGTCCACAGGTCCTTCCTTTTTCCCTGTCATGGTTTCTGCACATGCCTGATCTCTCCCCGACAGAAATTTCTGGTTTCAAGGTTTTCTGATTCCCATTGTCGAGAACCTCAGTCTTCTCGATCTCCTGATCTTCGATATGCCGATTTTCCGAAACGGATTTAACTTCAGTTAGCCCCCTGGGACATGCCTTTGGTCCCTGTGATCTCCCTTTATATGATCGCAGTCCTTTTCAGGGTTTCGCGACTCAAGCGCCCAACCTCTTGGTCTCTCAACTCCCAAAGTACCAATTTTCGAAGTGCTGAAATGACTTTGCCTTTCGGGATTTTTTTTTCCGAAACCCTAGATTGTTGCCACACGTCCCCTCAAGATGGATGGTCCTCATCGCTTCACAATTTTGAGAAATCAAATGCCTATGGGTTCTTTCCCTCGGAACTCCTGAAGTTTTGATTCCCGACCTCCTATATGATGAAATGATGTCAGCTGGCCCCACAACGGAGCTTTCCACCTTGTCGAGATTTCGGACTTCGTGATTCCAAAATGTGTGTGCTTCTTGTCTTCAAGATTTGCAAAACGTTCAACCCCGATAAGCCGATGGACTTTTCTATCAGGATTTTCCCCGAACTCAAGCATTTCTTCCACGCGTCCTCCTATGATGGACGGTCCTCAATCATTTCACGATTTCATGAAATCAAATGCTCCAGACGTATTGTCTTCAGGATTCATGAAATGTCAAATCCCGATATGCAATGGCTCCCGATCTCCGCCACGTGTCCCAACCAATGGATGACTCAGATCTGTTTCAGGGTTTTCATCATGGAGTGACCTGATCTCCTCCCCTTGAGACTTCTGATAACCCGAATTTGGAAGTCCTAATATCCCGATGCCTTTCAGGACTTTCACTCTGCTTGCGAGGGTTTAAACCCTGTGCAACTCCTGTCAGATCCTATGACTGATGGATATCTAAGTGAGGGTCGACAACTCACGATCTCCTGAGCTTGAAACTGGGGAAACAATCATAACCCCCTTTCTTCTCTGTCAAATCGGATGGTTGGCGGGACTTCGCAAATTTTCTATGGAGAATTTCAACCATTCGTCTCTTCCCTTGAGAACCTCTGTGAAATTTAAACAAAATATTTCTCTGCGTGGAACTTGTCCCCCTGTAGAACAATGTCACTGCACCTCCTTTCAACTCTTCAAGGCACTTAACCTTTTTCTTCTCTTCGACGACTTCGAAGGTTCGAACCCTTATGAGGGTTTTTCCCGACTTCAAGTCTTTCAGTAAAACTCTTGCTAGCACTCCTTGCAGCGGACCTTCAAACACTTTCAAGTGTTGAACTTCTTTCGACTCTGTGCACTCTATGCAACAACAATCTCTAAACAATTCATTCAGGTTACAAACCCCTGAAGCTTCATTCGGCCTGCGGACACTTTGCACAGCTCCTGTGCCTAACTGCACCTTTGAGGAAATGAGAACAAAAGCTAACCTATCTAAGCTTTCAGAGACAAAACCTCTGAACCCTTTTGTCAATGCACTCCTTGCGGACAATTCAACTGCACTCCTTTCAAGAACTGTCGCTCAGACAGAGAAACAATTGAAACTCATTTCCTAACTCTTTCTCTCTCAGACTTCAAACATAATCCTGAAATCATTCATACACAACATAGAAAGCAAATGTATAATAGAAAGAGTAAAACCATGAACATACCATTCAACATACACATACAAGAAACAAATACAATGCCATGAATATGAATTAAGACTTTTTCTATTAACTCAAATCTCTGTACATGGGTGTTTTTCAAACACAGTTTCTCTATTCCGTCTCTGTATGCTCTTCTCTTGGTAATGTTCTTCCCTCCTCTACAATAATACAATGAGGGTGTCTATATTCATTTTCCCTCTGCTCCTAAAACTGTCTAATCTGAGAATTCAAAGCTACCTACTAACATAAATGCCTTCGTAGTCCTTCAGATGAGAGCATGTCACTCAAGGTATAATTACAATCTATAAGTCCGCCTCTCCTTAACTATTACATTTATGTTTGGCGCATCCATGTTCAAAAGTTTTTAAACAATTTATCATGTGTCCAAAATGCGTTGGCGCTTTCCCCACGCTCGCGTAATGTTGGCGATGCTCTTGCATCAATAAGTCTTTTATCTTTTTTCAACGACTATGTAACGGATATCAATTCTAAGAAGATTCAAATAGGACCCTTAATTCTCGCCATAACTAACCCCTATAAACATTAACCCCTAGTCCCTATAAAGCACAATTCTAAACCAATGTAACCTTTATTTGACTTGTAACTCCTAATGAGCTTAACTACCATAACCCATAATACAACATTTCGATGTGAAGAGAACTGAAACAACATCAAAGCCTACCATAACATGGCCCTACAATATCGAGAATAAAAAGGTCATGGCTATGTCAATTGACATAGGTGAAAAGGAAGATGTGTCTAGTGAGACCAAAATAACAGGAGAATCATTAGTAGAGAATTAAGTTATTTCCTTAACCATGGGTGACATAATAGTATCATTCAATAGTAAAATTGTTACATTTCATTGTTTGACACCATGTATACTAGGGGCGTGAGCCACCATATTGTTGGGAAACTGAGAGGGGGGGGTGAATCAGTTGTTACCATGCTTAAACAATTATGCTTATTTTAAAAAACTTTTCAAGTCACTCAATGATGATGACAATAATGTAGGGAAATAAACAATGGCACATTCAGCATTAGTCACATATATGAGAAACACACAGATAGATATTTCCCAAGGAAATCGATACAGGGTAAAACCTCCTTTTATTTATATGATAAGTAATAGTTACATTCTTTACATTATCATACATATGATCACCAACCCATAATGAGGCTACAACCTCAGTTTTGCAAGCTGCTACTTGCTGAGAGCACCAACTCTCTGCTTTCTCTAGCACCTACTAGAAGGAAGAAGAAACTCCCTGATTTCTCTAGCACCAACTAGAAGGAAGCACCAAAATCCCTGTGTTCAAGAACCCACTTGAACCTCTGAGGACACCAGTCCTCCCTAGCACCTCCCAACCACCCTGAATTAAAAATTATTTGTTACTAAAACTTATTACAGTGATATAAAGTTATTCAATGGCTTACCAGCCTTGTCACTGTTCTGTTACACTGCTCTACCCTGACTGCATCAATGTCTTCTCCACATCCCTTGCACTTTCTGTTCTTATGCCTTTTTTTCTCTATGCACAATATCCCTTCAATGCACCATTCCTCAGCCGTGCATTTCTGCTCCTGCACTCTACCTCCTTTCACACCCCTAAATTCTCCTACACAGTGAAAATGCTTATCTCTTCTTTGTTCATCATTATTATAGTCTCTGTTGTCTTTCTGCATGCAATATTCACAATGCCTTTGCATGATTACTCCGCGACAAATTCGTCCACATATTGAGTGCTCTGCCTCATCATCATCGTGACTCTTCAACTTCTTCGATAGTTTTTACCATGCGTTCAACATCGCTGGGTGTTCTATCTTAGCTTCTCTGGCAGTTGAGGCTCTTCTTCCTCTCTGACTTTGACGAGCTTATTCTTTATATTTTCAGCTATAGACTTCAATGCTCATCCACCTGTCAATCCCTCTAAAAGTTGTCTTGCTTCACTGGATGAAGCTTGGAGACTCTTCATCTCCTTTGGCGATCACATAGAGTCTCCTCGAATCCTTTGGCAGAGATCATCAATGGTTTCCAGCAGTTAGTCTATGAGGGGCAACATTAGCCCTCCGATCATGATCAGATTTACCAACACCGTTGGATTAACTCTATCGTTATTTATTCATTTCGCATTTCGACATTTTGAGGTTTTGACACTCCTATGGTAGAGTCTCTTGATGCTCCATGTCCTGATATTCAAAGCTCCAAAATGGAGTCAGATCAACGGTCCACACTCTAAGTGATTCGACAGTCCTGATCTCTTCGTGATTTTGTATATCGCGATATCAGGGCTCACGACTTCAGGACTCCTATGGTAGGAGTTCTTGCCTCTCCAAATTGCGAGAAACTCTGAAATGGAGTCAGATTGACAGTCCAGATCGCACCTTGATATGGCGGCTACAATTAAATCGCAATTTCGCATATCGCGATTTCGACATTCCTGTGGTGAATGTTCTTATACATCTCCAACTCCTCATTTCCAAAACTCTGAAGTGATGTAAACTTGTTGATGTCACATGTGTATTGACACGTGTCAAATAACTTCCACGTGTAACTCTGATTCGTAACTTACATGTGCCTGAAATGTTGAATTAGTTTGACACTTGTCATTGCCTGGTTGTGCCACGTATTCTTAGCTGACGTGGTTTGCTGACGTTAGTTGGATTGACGGTCCAAATGTGATCTTGATTCAACGGCTTAGATCATATCGCAATTTCGCATATCACGATTTCGACAATCCTATGGTATTGTTTCTTGCCTCTCCAAGTCGCGATTCATGAAACTCCGAGATAGAGATGAGATCAACGGTCCACGATCTCGATGAATCTACGGTCCATATCTCATCGTGAATTCGCATCTCGTGATTCCTTCGATGGAGGTTCATGTCACTCCAAGCCACAATAGGTGAAACTCTGAGATTGAGATTAGATCAACGGTCCAGAATCTTGGTGTATTGTCGGTCCATATCTTCTTGTGATTTTGCCACTTCATGATTTCACCACTTCGCAATTTTGTCACTTCGTGCTCTTTAATGAACATGCAGGTTCTCCCGATGGTCATATCTTACGCTCAGATCTGACGCCTGAGATCTATCCTCCTCTTCTGTGTGTTCTTTTTTTTTGCATTCAAATTTGACGGCCATCGGGAAGTCAGGATAGGATCCAACGATCACTGACGCTTCTCCTCTCGAGCTTATGCATCCTCCTTACTTGGAATAATTTCTAAGTGTCAAGGGCCTCAACCTTTGATCTGCCTGATGCTATCTCTCTTGATCTTTGGCAATGGTTTAACCTCATTCTTGGTGCGCACCTACACACTGCGTTTGACTCTGCACTAATTCCTCCTGAGCTTACTTTGTCCTTGTTTTTCCTTTGCTGCATACTTTGATCTTGCCATGATTGACAAAAAAATGTTGCCTGTAAAACATGCCAACAATCCACAAAGGAAACATACCAAGAATATTTGTCTTATGAACATTAGGATATGGTACTATCCATTTTGAGGTTTGGCATAGAGATTGTTCTTATAGGCTACACTAGATTGCACCATAATATAAGCCCTACTTTCCTTGAAAACCATGTAACACCATTCTCTCCATACCTAACCCTTAATTCTCGTATAACTATAGGATTGCTTAGAGGAAATAAATCATTTGATAGTGGATCGTTGTAGCACTGGAATATGGATAATCTAAGTTTTTTGTTGCTATAATATAGAGTCAAAACTAATAACTAAACCCAAAGGGAAGAATCCACTCAAGTGAATGATGAGAAGGAAAATTAGCCATCACACGACTTGACCAATGTTACCACTGGTAAATGTAAAATTCAATGAAGGTATCCCATGACCATACTAACTAAGTTGTTCAAAAATACAGGGAACATATACCCTCTCAAAAAATTAATGTACAAATGAATAATGAACCTCAACACATCATATAAATGGGAATTGAGTGGAGGATAGAATTGCTAGCTAAGCAATTAACCTATTTAAGAATAGAAAGAATTACTTGCATGGTCCTATAAATATGGAATCTAACCTGTTGTTCAATAGGGGAGTGGGGGAAGTTATCCACCCCAAAATATGGAAGCTAATTCCAAAGCCCCTAGGGGACAAAGGTTGAATTCTAATTTGGTGGGAATATTCCATTAGAAAAATCATTTCCTTTCTTAGATGTTATGGCAGATAGTTGATGACATTTAGAAGAATAAAATACAAGGAAATATTGGAAGATCTCGAGGAAATTTCAAGAATGCCTCAGCTTATCCCCTCAATGAATAACAACTGACCAAGCAATGAAAAATACTAAAGGTTGATGAGACATATAAAATTTCAACGTTGGCCCCATTCGCAGGTCCCTGTTGTCGGTGTCTAGTCCTCGTGCAATTTTCATTCCTCGTTCAGCGTTCCTCATTCCTCATTCCTTGACCATGGTGTAGTCCCCAAGATCCATTATTTTTGTACAAAATTACATACTAATGGCATAAAATTATCAACAAACGTTTTTCGTCGATAGTATAGAAAATTCATCGCAACATTATTTACATTCGTCTCTCTTGAGATGATATAAAATGATCCTTAGATTCATTTCATATTTGGTTTATCAACTTGAAATATTAATTTGATACTTTGAAAGCTAGTTGGACCTTCAGTCAAATACAAATATGAAACTTGGAATCATTAACATATCTACTAGAACATAAGAAAATTAGGGTTTATGGTTTCCATGATGAATTGATGATGGAAGAAAGTGGGTGTGTCACTCAAAATTGAGTCCAGAAACCCTCCCATATCATTAAGGCTTTCCAATAGTATATCCATGACAAATTTCAGTGCATACAAAAACTATTTGAAAAAATTTCAACGTTGGCCCCATTCACTGGTCCCTATTGTCGGTGTCTAGTCCTTGTGCAATTTTCATTCCTCTTTCATTGTTCCTCATTGCTTGACCATGGTGTAGTCCCCAACATCCATTATTTTTGTACAAAATTACATACTAATGGCATAAAATTATCAACGAACTTTCTTCGTCGATAGTATAGCAAATTTGTCGCAAGATTATTTACATTTGTCTCTTTTGCGACAATATCAAATGATGCTTGGATTCATTTCATATTTGGTTTATCAACTTGAAATATCAAATTGATACTTTTCAAGCTAGCTAGACCTTCAGCCAAATACAAATATGAAACTTGGAATCATTAACATATCTACTAGAACATATGAAAATTAGGGTTTATGGTTTCCATGATGAATTGATGATGGAAGAAAGTGGGTGTGTCACTCAAATTTGAGTCTAGAAACCCTCCCATATAGTTAAGGCATGTCAATAGTCTATCCATGACAAATTTCAATGCATACAGAAACTGTTTGAAACAATTTCAACGTTGGCCCCATTCGCAGGTCCCTGTTGTCAATGTCTAGTCCTCGTGCAATTTTTGTTCCTTGTTCGTCGTTCCTCGTTCCTCTTTCCTTGAGCATGGTGTAGTCCCAAAGATACATTATTTTTGTACAAAATTACATACTAACGGCATAAAATTATCGACGAACTTTTTTCGTCGATATTATAGCAAATTCGTCACAAGATTATTTACATTTGTCTCTCTTGCGACGATATCAAATGATGCTTGGATTCATTTCATGTTTGGTTTATCAACATGAAATATCAATTTGATACTTTGCAAGCTAGTTGGACCTTCATTCAAATACAAATATGAAACTTGGAATCATTAACATATCTACTAGAACATATGAAAATTAGGGTTTATGGTTTACATGATGAATTGATGATGGAAGAAAGTGTGTGTGTCACTCAAATTTGAGTCTATAAGCCCTCCAATATCATTAAGTCATGCCAATAGTCTATCCATAACAAATTTCAGTGCATACATAAATTGTTTGAAAAAATTTCAACCTTGGCCCCATTCACAAGTCCCTGTTGTCGGTTTCTAGTCCTCATGCAATTTTTGTTCCTCTTTCCTCGTTCCTTGACCATGGTGTAGTCCCCAAGATCCATTATTTTTGTACAAAATTACATACTAATGGCATAAAATTATCGATGAACTTTTTTCTTCGATAGTATAGCATATTTGTCGCAAGATTATTTACATTCCTCTCTCTTGCAACGATATCAAACGATGCTTGGATTCATTTCATATTTGGTTTATCAACTTGAAATATCAATTTGATACTTTCCAAGCTAGCTGGAGCTTCATGCAAATACAAATATGAAACTTGGAATCATTAACATATCTACTAGAACATATGAAAATTAAGGTTTATGGTTTCCATGATGAATTGATGATGGAGGAAAGTGGGTGTGTCACTCAAATTTGAGTCTAGAAACACTCCCATATTGTTAAGGCATGCCAATAGTCTATCCATGAAAAATTTTAGTGCATAAAAAAGATGTTTGAAAAAATTTCAACGTTGGCCCCATTCGCAGGTCCCTGTTGTCGGTGTCTAGTCCTTGTGTAGTTTTCCTTCCTCGTTCATCATTCTTCGTTCCTTTTTGTTACACATTTTATTCATCATCCATATGACTATTAATGATGTAAACCTATCTGTAGTCTTCAGAGGGGTCAGTGGCCTGAGTTCCTGAAGAAGGAAGGGAGAAGAACTTTTTTTGAGAAAAAAAGTTGTATTTTCCTTTGTAAAAAACCTATAAAAAAGGAAGTTCGCAGGTTGCTATATAGGCAGGGTGTGAGAATGAATAATTCTCACAGGTTGCACCATATATGGGTTGTGAGAGGTTTGCATGTTTCTCTATAGGTAGGGTGTGAGAATGCTTACACGTAGGAAAAGCGATCATTTTCTCGAATCTTCTAGAAGGAGAAACTTCCATGGTGAGGTGGGATCCGAATGGTTTGGATCTTACTCGCTTTTAGGATTTAGTGGGATCGTCCTAAGATCCTCACCTTATCCTCTTCAACTTATAAAAGGAGAGGAGCTCTCTTGGAGAAAGTTAACTTGGAGCTTTTGGGAGCTTGGAGCTTGGATTGGGCTAAGTTGGATTTGGCTTGGAATTATTAGCTTGGTTAGAGTGGTTTTGAGTTTTTCCTTTGTCAAGATAGATTGTGAATACTATCATATATGTTCTCTAATAATTCTTGGAGTGAAAGTGTGTGGGGAGCAAAGGACAGTTGGAAGGGACCTTACGACATCAAGGCCATGGTTGTAATCTCTCTTCCACATTTAATATGATACAACAATACGATTCTTTCCTATAAAGCTTCTTGTGTTTTATTGTATGATTCCTTGATCACATACATAGGTTTATATTGAGTTCATGTTATTACTATCACTTTGGTTGGTTTTGTTCTTTTGCAGGTTCATCATTGTATGAGCATCGGAACGAAGCTAGGATGGTGATGGCAAGAGAAAGCGATATTTAAATGGTATGTCACTCATCCCTCTTTAGTTAGTAAATTCAATATCTAAAACTTAAGGAAAGTGTCATGTTCTGGTGTGTTTTGTTCTAGATCTAGGTGGATCTAGGGAGATCATTTAGTGTCTGCAGCTACCGATTAGTCCAATAACACTCGTTCCTTGACCATGGTGTAGTCCCCAAGATCCATTATTTTTGTACAAAATTACATACTAATGGCATAACATTATCGATGAACTTTTTTCTTCGATAATATAACAAATTCGTTGCAACATTATTTACATTCGTCTCTCTTGCGACAATATCAAATGATGCTTGGATTCATTTCATATTTGGTTTATGAAATTGAAATATCAATTTGATACTTTGCAAGCTAGCTGGACATTCAGTCAAATACAAATATGAAACTTGGAATCATTAACATGTCTACTAGAACATATGAAAATTAGGGTTTATGGTTTCCATGATGAATTGATGATGGAAGAAAGTGGGTGTCTCACTCAAATCTGAGTCCAGAAACCCTCCCATATCATTAAGTCATGCCAATAGTCTATCCATGACAAATTTCAGTGCATACAGACACTGTTTGAAAAAATTTCAACATTGGCCCCATTCGCAGGTCCCTATTGTCAGTGTCTAGTTCTCGTGCAATTTTCGTTCTTCGTTCCTCGTTCCTCGTCCCTTGAACATGGTGTAGTCCCCATGATCCATTATTTTTGTACAAAATTACATACTAATGGCATAAAATTATCGACGAAAGTTTTTCGTCTATAGTATAGCAAATTCATCGCAACATTATTTACATTCGTCTCTCTTGCGACAATATCAAATGATTCTTGGATTCATTTCATATTTGGTTTATCAACTTGAAATCTCAATTTGATACTTTCCAAGCTAGATAGACCTTCATTCAAATATAAATATGAAACTTGGAATCATTAACACATCTACTAGGACATATGAAAATTAGGGTTTATGGTTTCCATGATGAATTGATGATGGAAGAAAGTGGGTGTGTCACTCAAATTTGATTCTAGAAACCCTCCCATATCATTAAGGAATTCCAATAGTCTATCCATGAAAAATTTCAGTGCATACAAAAACTGTTTGAAAACATTTCAACGTTGGCGCCATTTGCAGGTCTCTGTTGTCGGTGTCTAGTCCTCGAGCAATTTTCATTCCTTGTTCATCATTCCTCGTTCCTCATTCCTTGACCATGGTGTAGTCCCCAAGATCCATTATTTTTGTAAAAAATTACATACTAATGGCATAAAATTATTGACGAACTTTTTTCATCAATAGTATAGCGAATTCGTCGCAACATTATTTACATCCATCTCTCTTGTGACAATATCAAATGATTCTTGGATTCATTTCATATTTGGTTTATCAAATTGAAGTATCAATTTGATACTTTTCAAGCTAGTTGTACCTTCATCCAAATACAAATATGAAACTTGGAATCATTAACATATCTACTAGAGCATATGAAAATTAGGGTTTATGGTTTCCATGAATTGATGATGGAAGAAAGTGAGTGTGTCACTCAAATTTGAGTCCAAAAACCCTCCCATATCATTAATGCATGCCAATAGTCTATCCATGACAAATTTCAGTGCATACAGAAACTGTTTGAAAAATTTCAACGTTGGCCCCATTCGTAGGTCCCTGTTGCCTGTGTCTAGACCTCATGCATTTTTTGTTCCTCATTCATCGTTCGTCATTCCTTGTTCCTTGACCATGGTGTAGTCCCCAAGATCCATTATTTTTGTACAAAATTACATACTAATGGAATAAAATTTCCCATAGAAAGACCAAATTAATATCTGCTACATAAGTATTTTGTCTTTTTTCAACGACTATGTAACGAATCTCAATTCCAAGAAGATTCAAATAGGTAACAATATTGATGAAATATTATACGATCGTGATGGTATAAAAAATGAAAGAGCTTCTCTTGGTTTCAAGAATAATTTATCCTCTACTGAACAAGGCCAGCCACGTAAAGGTGGAATCTCACATGGCCCCTCCCCTCCACCTCAGATCACTCTCAATTGATCCCCAAAACCCAATCTATAAAATATAAAATAATCGAAAGCAACGTCCTATTAAGATTCATGCATAGAAACTACAAAAACAAAAATTAATGAAGTTACATGAAATTATGTGTTTCTAAATGATATTTTTAGTCTACCATGTACTTTACTATATTGACAACTATTTTCAGGTTTGAAATAATAATTAAACAAAATGTAACCTAGGATATAAAAGCGTCGCATAAAACTTAAAACATGTAATTAACCCATGACATTAAAAGTAAATTATTTTAAGAGAATAATTCATATAAATAAAAATATTATATAGTCACGTACCTAATCCAACCTCAACATATGTGTAATCATCCTTATTCTCTATCTTGATCTTCTTCATCGAACTTGACATCTATATCATCATCTAGTTTTGAAACGATGTTGAAAGGATTGATGATATCATCATAGTCATCAATGTCATTTTCGAGCATATTTTCATCGACATCATCATCAGGAATTGCAATATTGTCTCCTACGCCTAGATCATAATCTTCTTCATCTTCTTCATCTGTCAACCCTCCA
>ML802609.1:81713-102014 GCA_009831015.1 Picea engelmannii | reverse complement strand
GTGACTTCATAGCCAATGCATCCAAGCCTATGGGTAGATCTCAAATGGCTACAACATGTCCCTAGGACATCCACTACCTTGTAATGCATATGTAACTCATCATGTGCACCCATGTGACTTCACAACCAATGAATCCAAGGCTTGTGCGTAGCTCTCAAATAGCTACAACATGTCCCAAGGACATCCACTACCTCGCAATGCATCTGTACCTCGCCATGTGCACCCTTGTGACTTCACAACCACTGCATCAAACGCCTGTGTGTAGATCTCAAATAGATACAACATGTACCTAGTACATGCACTACCTTGCAATGCATATGTACCTCATCACTCCCTCTAAACAGGGACCATGCCAAGCTTGTCCCTGGAGCACTTGAACTGCATCCTTGATAATGGTTTGGTCAACATGTCTACAAGCTATTCCTCTATAGTCACACACTGGAGACTCACTGCTCCGCTCTGCACCAATCCCTAATATAGTGATATTTTATCTTAATATGCTTCAACCTATCATGGAACACCAGATTCTATGACAACTTCATGCAACTCTGGTTGTCACACCAAATGCAAGTCGCCTCCAGTTTGAGACCAAATATTCGGGACAACAAATTCTAAATCCACATTACTTCTCTACATGTTGCACATGATGCCACATATTCAACCTTAGCCATATTGAGTGCTACACATGATTGCTTCCTACTACTCTACATAACCATACTAGAGACTAGATTGAAGTAATATTCCGAAGTACTCTTCCACTCAGTAATACTACTGGCCTAATATGAATCTAAATATACATAAAACCCGAATTCATGGTATGTCACATACCTAAGACCATAATCCAATGTACCTTTAAGGTACCTCATCACATGTTTTGCTGCGACCAAATGAACATGCCCAGACTATTCCATATATTGACTCAGATTGTTCATAGAAAAACATATATATGGTCTTGTGTTCATAAAGTACATCAATGAACCCACCATCTTCCTATATAATGTAACGTCCAGAGTCTATAAAGTCATATCCTGCAGCAAAGTCATATTTGATACCATAGGTGTATCCATTTCCTTCCAATCCAACATCTCGAACCTCTTCAAGATTTCCACTGCATACTTCCCTTGATTCAAAAATATATCATTAGTTCTCTGCAAGACCTGTAGTCCCAAGAAGCAGTGCATCATACTAAGGTCCTTTATTTGGAATTTAGAGGCCATCTCCCTCTTTCTATGAGAAAACGAATAAACCCTTAGCGAATTATCATCCACTTCCATGAAAACAATGCTCTCTCACTGTTGAAGAATTTAATTTCTCTACCTACCTACCTACCACGATGCTTCCACTGTATTCTAGAAAACTCCATCCACCACTTTTTAGAATTCTCCAGAACATTCCACCGACACTCCAGATTGTTTTGGGAAATCTCTGGATCTTCCAGATGCTTTCACACTCTCTATAAAATCATAAGAAATGTAACCATTTCAGCAAGTGTGCAATATAATCGTTTTTCTGTGCATTTTATTGTTCCTTTTCTTCAGCCCGCACATCGTGGTATTCGATCGAGGTACGAGTTGTTGTGCATTGTGTTGAGGAATCCACATCTTCTAGAAGAGAAATAAGAGTTCAAGAGAGTCGTCGAGTGTGAGCGATTTGTTGTGAAATTTGTTGAGGAAGCCACAACTTCCAGAAGAGTAAGTGAGAGCTGAAGAGAACCATCTCAGTTGCTTGCAACTCCGCACCCCCTTGCGGTGCAGTGTAAAACTTGTTCTGGTTTTGTAATTCTCATTTTCCTGAAATCGAAGGGATCAATTCGAGCTCTCCAATTGCAGAGTATCTGAGGGTTGAAGCTAGAAGGAAATCTGGCTCCTCAATATTCGGCTGTGAATTATGTTGATTCCGCCATAGAATCTAGAAGAATATCTTGTTGGGTGTTCTAGGAGACCAACCTGTGTGTGATCCATGCAAAGAGGGTGACCATCATGCATAAAACTATCCATCTCACCCACAGTATCTGTGGAGAAAGGGAATAAATTTTATTTACTAAAGATTGACAAAATTGTGGAGGAAATTACTCTGCACGTGAAGGAAATTCCTCTGTGCTTGTCAATATTTTTATTTGCAGATTTGGGACCATAAATTGAGGGTTTTGATAGTATTTGAGGATGCGTGGTCGACCTTATAGAGGAGAACAATTAGCGTTGAGGCTGCATGAAGGAGCTAGGAAGGAAGATGATGTGTGAAGGATATGGGAAGGAAGAAGCTGCGTGAAGGAGTTGGGGAGGAAGAAATTCCTAAAATATTTGTAAAAAAACACTCATGCTCCTCTTCTATATATAATATCTAGTTTATTTTGCTGAAAGTTTTTGGCGGCTTGATTTAAAAAATAAAAAAAATGGCATCGAGAATGTCAACTTATGATTTCAACATTTTCTGGAAAAAATTATGATAATTGGGCATTTAGAATGAAATTAACATTTGACTCATATGAGCTATCAAATATAGTAATGAATGGTTATGTTGAACCATAAGATGAGTCTGTCTTGAGTGTTGATGAAAAGAAAAAGATTGATGAAAATAGGCAAAAGAATAAAAGGGCTTTGTAGATAATTCAACAAGTGTTGGAAAATTCGGTTGTTGGAAGGATTAAACCAGCCACTACAGCCAAGCAAGCATGGGACATTCTAGAGACAACATATCAAGGCACTAGCAAGGTAAAAATTTCCAAACTTCAAGCACTTATAAGAGAATTTGAAAACTTGCAAATGAAAGATTTTGATTCAATAGATCAGTTTACATATTGTGTTACAAAGTTGGCTAATCAAATAAGGAAAATTGGTGATGAGCTAGCAGATCAGAAGGTTGTAGAAAAGTTTTTAATAAGTTTTCCTAGAAAATTTGATGCAATAGTTGTGGTAATTGAAGAATCTAAATATTTGACTAAATATTCTATGGATGAGTTGGTTGGCTCCTTGAAAAATTATGAAGACAGGTTGAATAGGAATGAAAATACCTCATTGGAGCATGCATTCAAAACACAAATGACATTTGGTAGAGGCAGAGGAAGAGGAAATCCAGGATTCATAGAAAGAGGAAGAAAAAAATTTCAAAGAGAAGAAAGAAAGAGTCAAGACCCAGGAGGAAGGAGAAATCAAAGTTTCAGCTCAAGCGAAAGCAATCACAATCAAGCATCACAAAGGTATGAAAAATCAAAGATTCAATGTTATTACTGCAAGAAGTATGGTCACTTTGCAAATGAATGCCAAAAGAGACAAGAAGATATGAGAAAGAAGAATGCACATTTCTCTGAGAGTAGTTCTGAGACATTTTTTATTACATGTGATGTAGCTCAAGAAAATGCAAGTAACATTTGGTTTCTTGATAGTGGTTGTAGTAACCATATGACTGGAAATAGAGGGTTGTTTGAGGATTTGAATACATCAGTTAAAGCACAAATTAAATTGGGTAATGATAATAGTGTAGAAGTCACGAGAAAAGGTACAATCATTGTAATAACAAATAGTGGAAAGAAAAATATTTGTGATGTTTATTTTTTGTTTGGTTTATAATCTCATAAGTGTGGGACAACTTACTCAAAAGGGTTATAGAGCTTCTTTTGAGAATATTGTATGCACTATATTTGATATTCCTCCTAGTAAAGTGGTGATTGCAAGGATTAAAATGATAGACAATAGAATGTTTCCACTTCACATGAAAAGTGAAATGATGGAAAAGATTGGAGCAAGTTTCAAGGCATCAAGTCAAGATCAAGCATGGATATGGAACTTGAGGTATGTCCATCTAAACTTCAAAGGATTGTATCTATTTCAAAGAAATGAAATGGTAAAAGGTTTACCACCTATTCAAGCACCAATTAGTTCATGTGAAAGTTGTATATTGGGCAAGCAACATAGGAAAAACTTTCCAAAAGAGAATTCATATTGATCTTGGGCACCTTTAGAAATTGTGCATACAGATTTATGTCGTCCAATGAAAACACCATCATTAGGGGGGAGCATATATTTTATGACATTCATTGATGACTATAGTAGAAAAACATGGGTTTATTTCCTCAAACACAAACCTAAAACATTTAACAAGTTTAAGGAATTCAAGGCATTGGTTGAGAAATAGAGTGGTCTATCTATTAAGATATTAAGATCGGATAGAGGAGGAGAATACAAGTCAAATGATTTTTTGGAGTATTGCACGTATCATGCAATAAAGAAGCAATTCACTACAAGCTATACACCCCAACATAATGGTGTTGCAAAATGAAAAAATCGTACAATAATGGAGATGGCAAGAAGCATGTTGAAAGGCAAGAATCTATCTAATGAATATTGAGTTGAAGCCATAGCTTGTGTAGTTATATATTGAACAGGAGTCCAACAAATATTGTGGGGGACATGATTCCTCAACAAGCATGGAGTGGTAAGAATCATAGTGTTTCTCATTTTAAARTATTTGGTTGCATTGCATATGCACATGTGCCTAAACAAAYGAGTAAATTGGATGATAAAAGTGAAAAATGCATTTTCATTGGTTATGATGAACAATCTAAGGCATATAAGTTGTTTAATACTATAACTAAGAAAGTCATTGAAAGTAGAGATGTCGTATTCAAAGAGGAAGAATCATGGGATGGCAATATAGACAAGACTATTACAGGTACAAGAACACTATATGAAGAACAAGGAGAAAAAGGTGAAGGAGAACTATCAAATGAGAAAGGAGGAATACCATCAAGCATTCCACAAGTAGAAAACTCACAAAGGCAAGGTGATAAAGGATAAACATTGAGTCTGCAAGTAAGTTATGACTCAAATCCTACACTTGAATCATTAAGATGAAGATTAAGAGGAAAAAAGACTAGAAGCTTGCAAGAAATATATGATCAAGGAGATAGGATAGATTTGCAATCCAATTTTTCTCTATTTACTCAAGATCCAATATAATTTGAAGATGCAATTAAGGAAGAATATTGGATTAATGCAATGAATGGAGAAATTGAATCTATTAAGAAAAATGATACATGGGATCTAGTTGATTTACCTAAAGAGAAAGAATTCATAGGTCTCAAATGGGTGTATAAAACTAAATATAAGGCAAATCGAGAAGTTGACAAATATAAGGCTTAGTAGCAAAAGTATTTTCACAATAATATGGAGTTGATTACAATGAAAAATTTGCACCTGTAGAAAGACTTGACACAATTAGGATGGTACTAGCTATTGCAGCTCAACATAATTGGAAAGTTTTTCAAATGGATGTCAAATCAGCCTTCTTGAATGGATATTTAGAAGAAGAAGTCTATGTGCAACAACCACTAGGGTATGAAGTAAACATACAAGAAGACAAGGTTTATAGGTTAAAGAAGGCACTTTATGGATTGAAACAAGCACCAAGGGCTTGGTATAGCAGGATAGATTCATAGATGATAAAAAATGAATTCATAAGAAGCACTAGTGAGCCTACACTATACACCAAAGTCAATGAACAAGGTAAAATCTTGATCATTTACCTATATGTTGATGATTTGATCTATACAGGTAATCTTTCTATTGATATGTTTAAATCAACAATGAAGAAGGAATTTGAGATGACAGACTTGGGGTTAATGAAATATTTTCTTGGTATTGAGGTCACACAAAATGATAAGGGAATTTTCATCTGTCAAAGTAAATATGAAAAATATGTTTTAAATAGGTTTAGAATGATAAACTGCAATCTAGTTTCTACACCTGTGGCAGTTGGCACAAAACTAAGTAGAGAACAAAATGAGATGGATTTTGATTCAACCATATTCAAAAAATTGGTTGGAAGTTTGATGTATCTGACAACGACTAGGCCAGATATAATGAATGGAGTCAGTTTGATTTCTAGATTCATGGACACACCAAAGAATTCATATTGGAAAGAAGGAAAAGGGTAATTAAGATATATTGCAGGTACTATGAATCATGGCATATTGTATTCCACTTCAAATAATCTGCAGTTGGTTGGATACACAGATAGTGATTTTGCAGGAAGCACTGATGACAGAAAGAGCACATCTGGATATTCATTTCATCTTGGAACAGGAGTTGTGGTGTGGGCATCAAGGAAGAAACCAATAGTGACAATCTCATCAATAGAAGCAGAATATGTAGCAGGTACATCAACAACATGTCAAGGAGTCTGGATGAGAAGAATTTTAAAGGATCTAATGCACAATCAAGAAGAGCCTACTACAATCTACTGTGACAACAAGTCTAGCATTGAACTATCAAAGAATCATGTTTCTCACAAGAGGACAAAGAATATCGACACGAGATATCACTTCATTCGAGAACTTGTCAACAATGGAGAACTCATCCTACAACATTGCAAGTCAAAGGAGAAACTTGCAGACATATTTAGAAAGGCTTTAGCATAAGACAAATTTGAGTATTTAAGAGAAGCATTGGGCATTGTAAATATTGATGTAATTAGTAGTAGAAATTAGGGGGGAGTGTTGAAGAATTTAATTTCTCTATCTACCTACCTACCATGACGCTTCAATGTCTTCTAGAAAACTCCATCCACCACCTTTCAGAATGCTCCAGAACATTCCACCTACACTCTAGATTGTTTCGGGAAAGCTCTCGATAGATGCTTCCACACTCTCTATTAAATCATAAGCAATGCAACCATTTCAGCAAGTCTGCAATACAATCATTTTTCTGTGCATTTTATTTTTCCTTTGCTTCTACCCACGGACTCACTACATAATATCATAGTCATATTGCAACATCCATTGTACAACCAATGGAGAGGCATGTGCCTATAATTGTTTTTACTGGTCGAGTCTTTCGAGACTCCAGTGAACTCTGCAATATACCTTATTTCTCACAAAACTTGCATGTAATAAAATGGATCGATGCAACCTCCATCTTCCACAAACGTCGATCAATTTATTTTACAATAAAATGTAGACGAAGACAATTTATTTCACACCAAACTATCGAGGACGATGCACATTATTGCTAATCAAGTATTCAAATGTACGCTTGAGCACCATCAATCTACATATTTATTCTTGCTCGTGGATGTTTTCTTTCTTGCAGATTTCTTTTTGCTCGCGGATTTTTTCTTTCTTGGAGATTTCTTCAATTGGTTCATCATATCTGGATATAAGGGGGATGTGCGGACGAGGGTTTCAAATCCTTGGTGTTTTTTCCTTCTGTAGGTTTTGGATCTTCATTTTTCCTATGCTCCGTAGTAACAGGATTGACATGATCATCAAATATCTTGCTTTCAAATTATTTATAATATTTCACCTCCCAACCAGTCACAATCCCTCACAACCCGATCTGTCGACTAGGATCCTGCATATCTCCACCAAATTCAAGTTAAGGTTCTCAATAAGTAGAGCTTCTATAAATATTTTGTTACCAAGTTCTTGTTAAATATAATGTAACCTCAACAGTCTGACTATACACTGCCAGCTGTACTTTCTATTCTTGATTTGCTTGAGCCTATTTAGCTCAGCTATTTCCCATTGCATTGTAATCTCTTCAGTTCTTCTTACATTCTAATATACTATTTTCTGTTCTATTCTTTTCTCTCTACATTTCTTTCTTCACAATTTATCATGGTATCAAAGCTATAGTAGTAAGCCTCTTCACACAGTCTGGAGAGAAACACAATCCACACAGCGCAGAGCTTCACGGATCTCGAGAAGCATTTGACACAGACTTTTCACAAGGCTTGGAGAGTCGTCTGTCATACTCTTGAAAGATTCTCACAGGAAACTTCCATGAGGAAGAAGACCATCATACGTTCAAAAGATCAGTGTAAGAATCTCATGCGCCGAAGCAGAGCGTACTACACTCGAAAGTTTCAAGGAGAAAAAACTGAGAAGGAAGCAGAGATTGAGAAGAAGAACTTTAAAGACTCTTTTACTTTTCAAGAATCATCAAGATTCATGAAGAAGAGCTGCAGGATGGAAGCACATTTAAAGAACTCGAAGAATTCGTTCAAAATCCTTAAAGATTCCTGCAGAAGGTAGAATCGTTTAAAGTTTTTTGAAATTTGCTCAAATCTGTCAAAGATTGAAGCAGTGAACAAAGAATCTGTGTATTTCTTTCAAATATTTGAAAGATTCATGAATATTTCTTCCGTAGGAGTAAAGAACGCGTCTCAGGTGCAAAGAAGAGCCATTGAGGCCATAAGATTCATCCTGTGAACGGATCTAGAGCGGGAAACCAATTTAGAAGGGATGAAGAGAGCGCAAAAAAGTTGAAAGAACGTTAGCCATCAGATCTTGTGCAGAGGACCGACAACCATTAGATCAGTGAGAATGTGCACGAGGTTTAGTCCTCTAGAGCACACAGGAGAAATTTATGACTTCTAAAGTCACGAAATCTTGACATCATCTGGACCATCCATCAAGAAACACGTGGCGAGATCTCAGCATTTCGCTGACTCGCAAGGTGTAAAGGTCAGAAGACTGTCGTGAGAATTCGCGAATCATGAAATCACGAGTCATTCTGGACCATTGGATCAATAAAGATCATGAGTCGTCGATCTTATCTCATTGCAAAATCGAGGATCGGGAGTTGGATGAGTGAAGGAGACTGCTCTCCAAAACTCCGATACGCGATATCACGAAATCCCAAGAGGACTTGTGAGTCGTCCATATCAGAAGACTGGTGGCAGAAGATCCAAATGCCATCAAATCGGCATATCGGAGTTCACGATTTTGAAAGACCATAGCAACAAGATCTCTAAACTCGTGAAATCATGACTCATGAAATAGCGATAAGATCACAGCCGTCCATTTGTTCGGACACGTGCCGGACATTGAGGAAACCATCGACATATCGGTAATCGGGGTTCTCAGTTGATAGGGAAATTGGAGTCGCAAGTCACCAAATCATGAAATGACGAGGACCGTCCATATTAAGGTGACGTGTGGCATAAATCCGAGGACTCGATAAAAGTCTTGAAAAGGAAAGGGCCATTGGCACATCAGGATTCGACGTTTTGCGAATCCTGAGGAAAAGAAACACTAGCATTTCAGAACTGCGAAGTCCAAAATCCTGACAAGAGGAAAGCTCTATTTTGGGGCCCAGCTGACGTCATCTCATCAAAATGAGGAATCGAGAATCTCCACGATGAAACCCACGAAGTAGACTTCAGCCGTCCATCCATTGGGACGCGTGGCGGAGATCAAAGGAATCAGGAAAGTCATGAAAGGAAAGCGCCATCGAAAAATCGGAGATCGGGTTATCAAGGAGTCAGAAGAGCTCATCATTAGGGTTCATGAAGTCTGGATTCATGATATCCCGATAAGATTTGGACCATTAGATCATATTAAGATCTGGACCATTGAATTGTCCAAAGGCGAATTTCGCATTTCGGCAATTTGAAATGAAAAAAACCGAAAAATACCATAGCGCTTTAACACAAGGCATGTGGTCACATTGCACCATGACAAAGTCCAATTCAAGACTGATAATCTCTCATCGGCAATCGGCGTTTTGGCGATTGGAGGTAAATACGAAATTTCCCTCTATTTTTTTCTGAGATTTTTTTTTCAAAAAAATATGTTGTCTAGCAACTTAGGACCAACTCAGGGTCTGATTCTTCTGGGAAAGAATTATGCGTTTTGGTCTCTTCGGATGAGATCCTTCTTGCAAGAACAAGAGTGCTGGGAGCCAGTGGATATTGGATATGTGGAACCAGATCCAGCAGCCCTTTCTGCCATGACAAATCCATAGAAAATTGCTTAGGCAACACTGAGGAACAAAGAAAATAGAGCGAAATTATGTATTCAAAATTCTTTGGATGATACGATTTTTTCAAAAATCACAGGCGCTAGTACTTCAAAACAAACCTGGGACATCCTTCAATCTTCCTACCAAGGAAATGACAGGGTCAAAATAGTTAAACTGTAGACCTTGAGGACGCAATTAGAGACTCTAAGGATGATAGAGTCTGAAAATGTGGATCAGTTCATGACCCAAGTCATGGGAATCGTGAACCAGATCAGATTGACTGGCGAACCCATCACTAATCAACGCATTGTTGAGAAAATTCTCATAAGTTTACCAAACAAATTCGAAATGGTTGTAACAACAATCCTTCAATCCAAGGATCTGTCAAGGTTTTCAACAGATGAATTAATTGGTTCTCTGGTGACACATGAGACTAGACTGCATCTCACAGATGAGTCAATCTCCAATGCTTTCAAAACTCAATTCTCCTTCAGCAGAGGGAAAGGCAGAGGAAGAAGCAGAGGTCACCAAGGAAGAGGGAGCAATCAAAGTAACCCTCACTCTAGTGGAGGTAATAGACAACAGTATCCCAATCAAAATTTCCAAGGTCAAAGACAACAACAACAAAATCAACATCTGAATTTCCAGCCTCAAAGAGGTAGAGGGAGAAGGTCAAATGACAAAACAAGCATACAATGCTATTACTGCAAAAAGTATGGGAACTATGAATCTGAATGCAGGAAGAATCAAGCAGATCAAATCTCAGGCAGAGCACATGTGTCAAATCATACGGGAGACACCTCAAGAGGTATGTTTCTCTCATGCCACAAGACTGAACAACAACCTAAAGATATCTGGTTGCTGGACAATGGATGCAGCAATCACATGACAGGTAATAAAGAATTACTTTCATGCATTGATTCTTCAATCTCATCTGATATTACACTTGGAAATGATTATTTAGTCAAAGTTCAGGGAAAAGGAACTATTCCTATTCTTACTAAACAGAATGTGAAGAAAGACATAAACAATGTCTATCATGTTCCAGATCTGAAACATAATTTTTTAAGTGTAGGAAAGCTCATTGAACATGGCTATAAGGTACTTTTTGAGGGAGCATCTTGCAAAATATATGGCAAATACCCCAGTAGAAAATTGATTTCTGAAATCCATATGACTCCGAATAGGGTGTTTCCCCTTACACTCAGAACTACAAATTTGATTCAACCATATGCACAGAGTGCATCTACCCTGAATGAAACTATGGTTTGGCATACAAGATTTGGACATCTACCATTTCAGAGTCTAAGTCTTCTTTAGAATCACTCCATGGTCAAAGTTCTTCCCATCTTTAAAGAGAAAATTCCCCCATGTGAGTCTTGCATACATGGAAAACATAAGAGAACTAGTTTTCCACAGTCTTCCAATCAAGCCAAACAACATCTTGAACTTGTTCACATTGACCTATGTGGACCAATGCAAACAGAGTCAATAGGTGGTAGCTTTTACTTTCTAACGTTTATTGATGATTTCAGTAGAAAAATATGGATCTATTTTCTCAGACACAAGTCTGAAACTTTTGCAAAATTCATAGAATTCAAGGCAGAAGATGAAAAACAGAGTGGCAAATATATCAAAGCACTCAGGTCAGATGGCAGAGGAGAATACAACTCCAGAGAATTTGCAAATTTCTGCAAATCAAAAGGCATTATCATGCAAACAACAGCCAGGTATACTCCACAACAGAATGGAGTGGCTGAAAGGAAAAATCAGACAATAATGAATATGGAAAGAACACTTCTTAAAGAGAAAAGTTTGTCAAATACTTTTTGGGCTGAAGCAGTAGCATGATCAGTTTATCTCCTGAATAGATCTCCAACCACCAGTCTAAAGATGAAAGTTCCTCAAGAAGCATGGAGTGGGACAAAGCTAAATGTAGCACATCTAAGGACATTCGGATGCATAGCATACGCTCACATACCTTCCGAATTAAGGAAGAAACTTGATGACAGAAGTGAGAAATGTATTTTCACTGGATATAGTGAAACATCTAAATCTTACAGGATTTACAATCCAATCACCAAGAAACTAATTCTCAGTAGAAATCTAAAATTTTTGGAAAATCAATTCTAGAATGATTCAGAAAATTGACAGATGGACAGTCAAAATCCATTACTGCCAAGTTCTGAAAACGCAGAAAATTCAGAACAACAAGTACCTCAAACCATTCTTCCAAGATTGCAGGTACAAAGGCAACCTAAAAATTCTCAGGATAATTCAATTTCTAGCAGAGAATCATTCTCTGAACCACAAAATCAGAGAACTCGAAGTTTGAGAGAAATCCATCACCAGTTGGATGACTTTGAACAACACAACCTTTTTGCTTTAATGTCATGTCAACCTACATCCTTTAAGGAAGCAGCTAAGGAGCCACATTGGGTTCAAGCCATGAACCAAGAAATTGACTCCATTGAGAAGAACAAGACATGGGATCTTGTTGATTTGCCAAGTCATAAGAAGAGTATTGGTGTCAAGTGGGTTTACAAAACTAAACTCAATGAAAAAGGGCAGATTGAAAAACACAAGGCAAGACTTGTTGCCAAAGGATTCTCACAACAACCAAGTACTGATTATGGTGAAACTTTTTCTCCAGTAGAAAGATTAGACACTGTAAGGACTCTATTGGCCATAGTAGACCAACACAAATGGAAAGTATACTAGATGGATGTCAAGTTAGCATTCCTGAATGGTCTTTTAGAAGAAGAAGTTTATGTCGATCAGCCACCTGGATTTGAAATCCAAGAGCACCCAACCAAAGTATATCGGTTGAAGAAAGACTTGTATGGCTTAAAGAAAGCTCCAAGAGCTTGGTACAACATAATTGACTCTTATCTGATCAAAAGTGGTTTCAACAGAAGCCAAAATGATCCAACTCTTTACACCAAAATAGATCAAAACGATAAAATTTTGATTGTATGTTTATATGTTGATGACATGATCTATACTGGAAATCTTGAATTAACAGATTTTAAACATACCATGCAATTTGAGTTTGAGATGACAGATCTTGGCATAATGAAATATTTTTTAGGGATTGAGGTTCATCAATCAACCAAAGGCATTTTTGTCTATCAGCAAAAGTATGCAACAGACATCCTCAAAATATTTCACATGGAAGAATGCAATCCAGCAGAAACCCCCATACCACTAGGCACAAAATTGAGCAAGAATGATGAAGGTCTTACAGTGGACTCTACCCTGTACAAAAGTTTAGTAGGCAGTTTGTTGTATCTCACAGCAACTAGGCCTGACATTATGTATGCAGCCAGCCTTGTTTCCAGATTCATGGAATTACCCAAAGATTCTCATTGGAAAATGGCGAAACGAATTCTGAGATATGTTGCAGGAACTCTCAATTTCGGCTTATGGTACACTAAATCTGATAGTAATCAACTTTTTGGATACACAGACAGTGATTTTGCAGGTAGCCTAGATGACAGGAAAAGCACATCTGGACATGTTTTTCAATTGGGCACAAACCTAATCTCATGGGCATCAAAGAAGCAACCAATTGTTTCAATATCTTCTACAGAGGCAGAGTATGTCGCTGCTACCTCAGCTTCTTGTCAAGATCTGTGGCTGAGAAGAATATTGAAAGATATGTCACATACAGAAAAGGATCCAACTCCTATTTTTTGTGATAATACTTCAGCAATTGCTTTATCCAAAAATCATGTGTTTCACAAGAAAAACAAACACATTGACACTCGTTTTCATTTCATACGTGAGCTAGTCAATAATGGTGATATTGCACTACAATTTTGTGGTTCTCTAGATCATCTTGTTGATATCTTTACAAGGCCACTAGGAAATTCAGTTTTTGATTTTCAGAGACAACACTTAGGCATAATCAGTGCTGATGTTTGTAACTATTGAGTTTAAGAGGGAGTGTTAAATATAATGTAACCTCAACAGTCTGACTGTACACTGCCAGTTGTCCTGGCCAGTTGTACTTTCTATTCTTGATTTGCTTGAGCCTATTTAGCTCAGCTATTTCCCATTGCATTGTAATCTCTTCAGTTCTTCTTACATTCTAATATATTGTTTTCTCTTCTATTCTTTTCTCTCTGCATTTCTTGCTTCACAATTTATCAGTTCTCCCCCCTTACGCTCTATTGCCATGTAAATATGCGCTCTTATTCTTTTTGAACTCTCACCATTTCTAGCTCCAAATTGCTTCTAGAATTTCATTATAAATCCAAATCAAACAACATTTGTCAAGCACTAGATCGACCCAGTGATTCCATTATATCACAGTAGTATCCTTATATTCATGGCTGCGCCAATGTTATCTAGCATATGTGACATTTCCTAGGGAAACCTATCTAGGGTTTTCGATCCACTACCCTGCGGTGTGACTCTGCCTTGTCTACATGATCTCATCAAGCAACATAGTTACCATGGAATGCTAAGGCCAGTTCTCTCAACGTTGATATTTTATATCATTACAAGGGAGTTTTCAATGCACTGCCACATCCACTATTGAGAATACATATAGTGCCACAACACCACAACTATCTCTTAGTTTTTATTTTGGGGAAACAACATTTCTTTGGGCATTATATTGAACCACAGGTACTGATATATACACACCACCCTGAATCAACCACTCATTTTCTCATTTGGTTTGTTTTTTGATGATTGGGTATTTCTTGAAAAAGTTTTATGGTCTTATTAACAAGTCCATTTTGTGCATATCTTGAAATCATAACATTCCATAAATTGTATCTTGTTGTGACATTTTGTCAAATACATTTTGTGTAGCTTCTATGTTTCCACACTTCACATACATGCCTACAATGTAACTTCCAACAAAGAGATGAGACTGATATCGACATCTATTTATTTCTTGAAGGCTCTCCTTGCCATGTTCTACAAATGACAAACTCTTACAAACTGTAACAATGGCCACAAAAGTCTGTGGGTTTGGATTCACACATGTTCGTAACATCTGTTGAAAACGTTTCAAGGTCTCCTGATCGTAACAATTTTTTGTATACCTTGCAATCATGGTTGTCCAGGATACCACGTTTCGTTCAATAATTTCTTCAAACACTTTTACGACTTCATCAACAAATCCATTATGCAGGTATCCAATTATCATCGTATTCCATGAAACCAAAGTTAATTGAGGAATTCTATTAAACACAGTGTGGGAATTCTCCCACATTTTTCATGCATTCCCACAAGGGTGTTCCCTATAAATATATTAGAATGAAATCCTCTCTTGATTATTTGTTTATGGATTCTACTCTATGTATCTTCCTGGGCCCTTTGGTAAGGGAGTCAAGCTCAGTCTTGCTCTAATACTATGTTGATTTTATCATAAGAGATGATATTATATCTGAATATAATAATGATGAGTGTTCCATATATAAAGAACAAATGGTGACTATCCATAAAAGGATGAGCCCCTTGAATAATAAATAACTACTTATATATATACTTTGTATTATAAATACTATGTCATATATTATATATACACACATTTATATTTGGAAGAATGTCTTCCTGATGTTGTCCAAACATTAACACCTTCACCAAATTTTGAGTTTCACACTCATGGTATTGGGTCAGAATTGATGCAATATATGGGCTACACTAGTGGTGTCTTGGTAAGAATGGATAGGGGATTGTATATTCCATTCATCCTGTGATAAGAATAATAAAAGACAAACTTGATTTTATTGGGACTTCATTGTGAGTAGAAAGTTGTCTCAATATGTCCCTCGTTCAGACTCAATTTGTTCCAACATAAAATTCCATAACACAAGATGACTCTCTTCTATTGTTGAGTTTCAACAACCACCACCTACACCTCTTATTGATACATCTTTGGATATTTCATGACCATATTCGGCACCAACTTCAGCATTAGAGTTTTGAGTATAAAACTCATCAGCACCAACATTAGAGTTTTAGCAGCAACAAACTCTTCAACGTCATCTTCAGGGTCTACATCCTCCACTTATCGAAATCCTCAACATCATGATCGAAGGTAGAATTTTCTTCCTATCGGGTATCCACGGCCTTTTCTTAGTTCTTGTTCTTTCAACCCATTGACAAAGAGGCGTATACGACAAAATCTTGGCAAGGTACCAACTCTGAGTATTGTTTTTGCTTGACTTGATGATTGGTCATGGAATCATCTGAGCCATTGTTTGAGGACATCTTACAGATGTGTTTCATACACAATACATGGGAACCATTCTCATTTCTCTTGACTTGACTGATTATGATGCCTTTAAACTTCCATTCACCACTATTTTGATGACTTTTATGGTGTTTTTGTCTATGTTTTGGAAGAACTCTGACTAGCCTGACCATATTAGTCTAGGCTAGTGCTTTAATGTTTGTAAAGATCTTATTGTTGTCAACTAGTATCAACTACAACATTTTAGCTTCAACACACTCATTGAAGCATGTTATGATCTTTCATCATTAGATCATGCTTGATTGACTTGTCATCTTTTCTTGGTTTTGATACTGTCTACTTGTCACATGGTGGATCTCACATGTGTTTTCTTCTTTTCATACATTGTATTTTGAGAGGGGGGAGTTTCCATGAAGTTTTCTCTCTTTCCTCACTTTATTTTCAGTATTCATTAGCTGCATCACTTATGGGTACCTAACATGGCCTTAGTTTTTGAGAACCATTCTTCATTACCCTATAGTAGTGCTCAGGGGGGTTTTGGACATATTACATAGGCATAGTATATTTTTCCTTATTTTTCTATGTTTATTAGTCATTATTGAGGGTTTCCCATTTTTTAAGAACATCTCCTACATTATAGGAGAATATTATCTTCATTTTAGAGTGAGTTACACTTAGTTAGACTAGTGGAAGTCACTCATGCATGGAAACCTCGGTTTTATCACCAACAGTTGCATGCGTTTCTCTCACTTCTACATGTGTGACTCAGTTAAATGAAGAATACATGAGTAGTTAACTAGGACCAGGTGGAAGTTAACTCTGGTAATTGTCTGTGTGTGGAATACGATTAATACATTGTTATTCTTTTCTCTCCAGTTGTTCTCTCATCTTCTCACTTTTTCAAGTTGTGTGCATTCTTCTTATAGCTAGATCTCTTTTGCAAGTACTCACCACATTCGACATGGTATCACATCCCACATGATACGAGGAAGAAGGCACACCAACACTTTATTTGCAGGTACTAAAGATTAAAGAATACAGGAAGAATGAAATTTTTGTCATTTGCAATTCCAACATCGTATAACTACTTGGACTAGAAGTCAAAGATTCTACTCCTTAGAAGTAGAGGCTTATACCAAATAAACATGGAAATGGAAGTATATCGTGATTCCGCCGATGATAAAAGTGACTTTCTCAATAAAAAAGATATGTTCATAGGATATATCTTCTCGTCTATTTCTCCTAAAATTCTCCACCAAGTATAAGATGAATTATGAGACTCAAATCCAAATGAACTATCGACCAGATTGGAGGTTCTATTCGAGAATAAATAATATTGTGAATATTACATGCAAAAGTTTGAAAATATAGAGCCAGAAGAGAAGCTATCTAAAGATCAAGCCTCTTATTCTGAAGAGTCTTCTACACAAATATATGGACAAATTTTTGTTTCATTAATTGCAGATGATGTCTACTCCATTTCAAATTTATTTTCTAAATTTCATACAAAAGATATCATGCATGCATCTCAGGAGTGTTATGCAGACACGTTTTCATACACCATGCATGCATCTCAGGAGTCTTATGCAGACACTTTTGCATACACCATGCATGCATCTCAGAAGCCACATGCATATCAAAATCCAAAAAGGGGGTCGCAACATCAGATTCATTTATAATGCTTTATGAACATAATTTGCATAAACAAATTAGATATTTTAATTCTTCTCGAAAAAAAAAGAAAAAAAAACAATTTAAAAAAAAAGAATCGTCTCAAACAGAGTCTGGGAAGTGAAGTTATGAGATTTTAAAATCAACAAAATTTCAACGTTTTTTTGAAAACGACCACAAGGTTTTCAAAGTTCCATCCAAACTTCATTTGAATCTTCTTTATTACAAAAAGAGAAAGTGGAAAAGTGTGGACATCTCATTGGTCCATCTACTTCATCAAATCTGTGTAGACTTCTACATCTTCAAGAAAATCTTATACGAGCACAAACTTGCACATTTGCAAGTTCTCCTTGGAGTGAAGGACACAGTTTCTTAGCGACCATCATTTTTTTTTTTAATCTTTTGATGCATTTACTTTGAGGGGGGGGGGGAGGGGTTCCCATTAAGTTTTCCCAAATTGGTCTCTTTTTCACTGTTTCATTCTTAGATGCATTGTACAATGGGTACCTAACATGGCCTCTATTGTTAGGACCCATTCATCATGTACACCCTAATAGTGTTCATGGGGGGTCTTAGAGATATTACACACTCACCTAGGTAATTATTTTCCTAAGGTTGATAGTCTAATATTGAGAACACTTCCTTACAAGAGGATATTCTCTTTAGAGAATATTCCCCTACAAAATATGGCACTCCTCTTCAGTTTAGAGTTAGTTAAACTTAACTAGACTAGTGGAAGTCACTCGTGCATGAAAAAAATTGTTTTATCACTAGGCGTTGCATGTGTCTCTCTCACTTCCAGAAGTGTGAATCAGTTAACTAGTGATTGTGTGGATCAATTAACTAGGACTATGTGGCATTTCACCTTTTGCGCATGGAATACAGATAATTGAAATTATTTCATTCTTTTCTCCAATTTTGTAGTTTCTCTTTATTCACCATTGCAAGGTGTGTATGTTTCATTTTTAGCTAGATCTTTTTTGAGAAGAGAAGGATCTTTCGAAAATTCTTCTCTAAAAACATTTATCCTATATATATAAAAAAATTACTTTTAAATGTTTAAAATTTACTAATTTTTATTTTAATTAATGATATTTTATAAATCATATATATATATAAATTTTAAGATTGATTATAAAAAATTCTAAAAGTTCATATTTTTAATTCTTTTAAATTTTTTATAATTTTAATATCTACTTTATTTTATAATTTATAATTTTTTATTTGTAATATTACCTATCTCTATAAATATCTCAATTTAGTATAATCAGAATAATATTAATATTCTTTTGACTTTATTGTTTTCATAAAATTTATAAGATTATAAAAATCCTCTCCCACAAGCATATAAGGAAATGTGTACATGTATATTAGAAATGCATGTCTTCTAAGGAGGAGAATAATATTAATATATTAATATCCATATGAATTTATTGTTTTCATAAAATTTCTAAGGTTATCAAAAATCCTCTCCCACAAGCAAAGAAGAAAATGTACATGTATGTATTTTGAGGAAGAGATGATTGAAAACAATTTGAAAGAAGAAAAAAACTTGGATATAATTCTAAGTAAAAATAAAAGTAATTGTTAAAAAAATATTTTAATGATTATTATTTCTTAATTAAATAAAAAAATATAATATATCAAACACTTGTAACTTGTTTTTTTAGTTTTATAATGTTTTTAGTCTTATAATAAATCAATATATTCACTTTGAAGAACCCTGTAACCACTAAAACCATGCACATGGGAATACCTTTTATTATTTCATACCCTACATGTCAAACACAAAAGAATAACATTTCTCCCATAAAAAAAATCATTATGTTGAAGGAGGTTTACAACGCTATGTACCTATCTCTTAAAACATGCGAAAGCTACCTCTCATAAAGGTTGAAAGCATGGATGTGAATCTACCAAATGAGAAAGCATGGATGTGAATCTACCAAATGAGGGAGCATCCAAGCAAATGAGGCAACAAGCTATAGAAACCAAGCATAGCAAATTTAATATGAAGTATTTTTTTAATTTGATAGATAAATGTTTAATTTAAAATAAGTAATTAATTTAATAGTGTTAATTAGGTGTAATTTTAGTGGATGTGAAAGCATGGATGTGAATCTACCAAATGAGGGAGCATCCAAGCAAATGAGGCAACAAGCTATAGAAACCAAGCATAGCAAATTTAATATGAAGTATTTTTTTAATATAATAGATAAATGTTTAATTTAAGATAAGTAATTAATTTAATAGTGTTAATTAGGTGTAATTTTAGTGGTTGTGAGGGAAAAAAAGGTTACTCTTTTATCTAAATTTAAGTTTATATTTATTTTTAATAAATCTATAAAAAATAATCCAATTCCTAATTTAAGAAAAATAAGAATATTTGAACCAAGTCAAGAAAAATAGGAACGTTTGAGCCCTATCCTCTCTTTGATTGATTGATTGGAATTGTGTTTAAAGCAATAATACTTAAAATATCATTTTTTAAAATATTCATTTTTTTATTACTTATTTATTAAGATTAAATTCTATTAATTTTTTTAAATATTAAATTTTTTATTAATTATTTAATAAAATTAAAATTATGTTTTTTTGAAATATTAATTTTTTTTTATATAAATTATTTATTGAATATCATTAAATTTTAACAAATCATATACACTTATTAACATA
>ML802609.1:53905-74444 GCA_009831015.1 Picea engelmannii | reverse complement strand
GGAGAAGTTGGTTGTAGGACGCTTACAGGGGGGCACCTGTTGCTAGGAATTTTTGTCTCGGGGGCCAGGAATCCTTATGGAATCCTAGAGGTAGGAAGACAGAGAGGCTCTTTTCCTAGTTGGCAAGGAGGGTAGATGGTTTTGGGCAGAGCATCATGCAGAGTTGGAGAACAATAGTAGCATCATTGAGAGGTATGTATTTTCATTATTTTTCTATGTTATGTAATTTATTATGATTTGCTCATAAATTTTAATTATGTTGAATGGTTATGAATGGTTATATGCTCAATAAGGAAATTGTGAAGATGTTAGGATAACATATCTTTAATTAAATTTATGTTTTATAAGGCTCTGTTGGAAGAGACCTTACACATGGTATCAGAACCCTAGTTTAAAAACTTGGACCAAGGCCTACCCACCTACCCGCATATATGAAGGAAAGTTCAGGAATGGAACTGTTCCAACCTAGAAATTTAAACAACCCCCACCCACAAATTTAAACAACTTCTAATTAGTTATATTGAAACCCTTAATAAATTGTTTAGGGTAAATATATATTGGGGGCCCTGAAACCCTTTAAACAGATATAAATATGGGCCCGAGGGCCAAGCTTAGACTCAAAGCTCCAGCTCCACCTAACTTGCAAGCCAAGCCCACAATTTTTTATATATATATACGGATCTATATATATATAAACATAATGCACATTGAAAGTAAAATAGTATAATATTCTACACAGTGAAAGTATTAAGTGAATTTTAACCCTTTCTTCAAATAAACAAACAAATAGTTAAACAAAAAAAAATATCTAGGTTAGCCACACATTTGGTTGTAAATGACATGAAATGGATTTAACAGAAACATGAAACTTCAGTACAGGATATGCTTCTTATCATCGCAACCATCAAATATCAGTCTAATACACCAAATCATCTCTAATATTTTTCTCTCTTTTATAGATTTTGTGGGTATTGGTGAAAATTTATAAATGTCTAAACACAAATTCGAGCATGATTGACATGAAATGGATTTTACTCAAACGTGAAACTACAGTGTAAAATTAGAACCATCAAATATCAATCTAATTCACTGGAACATCTCTATAATATTTACAATCTTTAACCAAATAGGAATAAACATATATAAAATATACGTATTAATAACTAATAAAAATAAAAAAAAAACTTAAAAAGAAAAAAGGAGAAGATATATAAAAAAGAAAAATCTAGTGCATATACCAAAGTCCACAAACCATAACCATATTATATTACATGTCAAACAATATACAAATCCCAACACCAATCCCAAGAGACAATGCCTTGCACACAACTCATCACCTAGGAGAAGATATGTATAATAAAGTGTTTATACAAAAAGGGGGGTTATTGAGCTCGAAGGCCCAACCTCCATTTACCCATGCCAAGCACCCGAGGGCCATACCAGGTGCCCAATACAACTCAAAAAAAAAGGGACGTAGCAGGCTGAAGACCAAGCTCATTATTCTCGATCTAGTGCGCAACAACCATACAACACACAAGCTAACACAACAATCCAAGCGCCAATACCACACTCCACAAGACAAGCTAACGTGCCAAGCCACGAAGGAGAAGCCATTACTCAAAGATTGAGCGCACACAGCCATAGAAGCCATTACTCAAAGACTGAGCAGACACATCCATAGAAGCCATTACTCAAAGACTAAGTGCACATATCCATATAACCCATTATGCAAGACAGAGCGCACACAGACATGAAGGATAATCCACAAGGAATCCCATAGCCCATGCTCTTTGCAAAGAGCACAAGGAAACAACGCATAGGCTCGTTGCTTGTTTGTGCCTCCAAACACCTGAGAACAAGAGCCAGGGCATCGAAAAAACTCACACCAACTACCACATAGGAGCCCACGAGCCAACACAACACACACTGCATAAAAAAAAAACATACAAAGCCAAGCACTTGCAAGACAACACAGTTCGGTCTAGACCGAGTACCCAAGCGCTAAGCTGCAGTAAAGAAAATAAAAATATATATATTGGCCTATGGCCAACCTCCAAGTACTCAACACCAAGACTTAAGACCTGCATTTATAGCACCAAGTTAACACAAAACACAAGAACCAAGCTCCATTGCATAGCCTCAGAGCTCACTTCGTCACAACACACAGGGCAAACCCATGAAGGAGCTTAGTTTATGCACAAAACATAAAATATAATAAAAATTTATTGGGTCAATCACTCATCAAGCCCAATCTAAGCATATAAACAAGATCTTATCCATGAAAACCACATCGTATTCCAAAACACAAAACAACACCATTACACAAGGTGACGAGGGAAATCCCATGGGGTGAATATCCAAGTTAAGCCCCGAGCTATCGGGTATCAAACAACATACACAGGAAGGAGCCACATAGTCCTTCGGATGGGAAGATCCCCTTGTCTTCCTTATGCCAGAGACCAAGTACCAAATCCCAATGGCCAAACCCACACAGCCATTACACCTTCCCTCTACTAAGCAGATGAGAAAAGAAACTGAAAATGAAGCTTTGGAGGTTGACCGCCTTTGCAGAATAGAGAGATGCGTGTAGGGTTTGAGGATAGAGAGACGTGTAGAGTTAGGGTTTGGGGGTTTTGGGAACTAAGAGCAAGAATGAAGGGCATGTGGGCCTCATGCGAGGACCCACGATGCCCTATGTTTGTTTTATAATTTTCAATTTAATTAAATTTTTTTCTTTTGGTAGTTTTGTTATATTTTATTTATTATTATTAATATTTGTTTAGATTAATTTAATTATGATTATTTAAAAAAAAAAAACAATTAAATTTTAATAATAAAATTTAGTTAAATGGAAAAAATCAAATTAAAGTTTAATTAAGTTTAATAATGTTTAATTATTAAGTTTAATAAAGTTTAATTAAATTCTAAAGTTTAATTATCTCAAAGCATTATTTAGTTTAATTTAAGGTAAAGTAAAGTTAATTTAGTTTTATATATTTCAAAATCATTATTTGAGAGTAAATTACATTAAGTATGTTCAAAATCACATTAATTAGTTTTAAACTAAAAGTTTAATTACCTAAATCATGACAAAAGGGAGGGGTTCCATGCATGCTAGGAAAGTAAGTTAGAGGAATAGGCGAGTGTGGTACAGTGCTAGTGTAACCACCAGGCGAGAGGGTCAATAGTTTTCTTAGGCGAAGACATCAAACTTATACGCTTTAACCCTAACCTAGCCACTTCCCCTAAAGAGAGTAACGTCTGTTTACAGACAAGTAAAAAAAAACTTACGCCTAACCCTGTTTTCAAGTTTAAGTTGCGCAAATGCGAATTGCCTTAGACTCTCCCTGAAAAACTCTTGGTTGATGCAGATTCAATTATATGATGGTTAAGACTCGAGTAAATCAAGGCAGAGGGGCATCGATGTAGAGACCGCCAACACCGCCACCACCATCACCTAAATTAGCTCTCATTCTACACACTTTGGAGGCCATAAATGAGACTTTAAAGGGGCATCAGCTAGCAGAGATCGAAGTGGAGCCCCCACCATATGGAACGGGTAATCCTGAAGCATCAAGGGATTCAGGGGGAGGGCCTCCACCTGAAGACATCACTAGAGAACTACAGAAGATCAAAATTTGAAAGTTTGCCTGGGGTCATGATAGTGAACGTGAAAAGGCATGGTTGGAAGGCATGACAAGGTGTTTCACCTTAAGAGACTATGCGTCCACATCAAAGGCGAAGATAGTGATTTTTTTGTTGAGATACAATGCCCTAAACTGGTGGGGAAATTTGGAGAGGCAGTTGCACCTTACCCCATACACTGCCTCTTAGGAACTTTTTGAAGAAAGGTTCCAAAGGAAATATCTACCAGCTTACTACGAGGAACAACAAGTGGGAGCATTTCATGCTCTAGTGTAGGGAAACATGACCATGGAAGAGTATGAGATCAAGTTTATGGAATTGGTAAAATATGTTTCATACATGGATAATGATCAACGACAGGAAAAATGCTTTGTTTATGGGTTAAACCCTAAGATAAGGGCCATGGTACGGACATGGAAACCGTCTTCGGTAGCGGAAGCAGTCGAAAATGCATGTTATGTTGAGGAACACATGAACTTAAATGGAGGTATGAGGTCAACCTTTCCACATCGTTCTGGATTCGTGGGGAAGGCCCCTAGGACATTCTCCAGGGGAGGGAACTCTAGGCCACCTCCATATGGTAATAGAGTCTCACCAAGGGTAGTCACCATAGGTATTTCAATGGCAGTGAGTGCAGCATCCCATTCATCACCAACGACGTAGGAAGGTCCATGACCATCTCAGGAAGAAACTAGTAGGGGCAAGGGTTCCAGGGGAAGGAACTCATTTCAGAGACCATCACAGAGCAATGCCCAGGTTCCATCTCATGTTACGTGTTGGGGGTGTGGAGGACCCCATTACCAGCGTGAATTCCCTAAGTTACAATCAAGATTTGTTCATAGAGAAGGAAAGGCCCCAATGGGAAGAGAAAGTGGAAGCCACCAGATTTACGCAGCGGTTAATAATCACCAGGCAGAACATCAATCCACGGTGGTGGAGTCGTTAGGTATGCTAAATCATATCAATGTTAAAATTTTATTTGATTCTGGTGCTATGGATAGTTTCATTTCACCATCTGCATTAGAATGGAGTGGGTTGGCAACCTATGAGTACAATGAATTTAAACAAGTCCAGATGGCTTCGGGGGAAAAACAAGTGGTAGGACCTACTGTTGATAATTGTCTAGTAGACCTGGGAGTGTGTACTACCGGGTTGAAGGTATATGTCATTGCTCTCGAGGCGTATGACCTAATAATTGGAATGGATTGGTTAGAATCTCATCGAGCTATGGTAGATTGTTTCAAAAAAAGAGTTCTTTGTGTTGACGACGAAGGAAGGCCAGTAGAGATCCGGGGTGTACAGAGAAAGGTGTCTCTATCCTTTATCTCAACTATGAAGGTTAAGTGGTGCATGAGGCAAGGGTGAAAGGAAAGGACCCTCCTTAGTTCAATACCCAGTATTGTCAGAGTTTGAATATGTTTTTCCGAACGAGTTACCAGGGTTACCTCCTAAGAGGGAGCTTGATTTTACTATAGAGCTAAAACTTGGTGCAAAACCAATTTCCAAGACTCTGTATCAGATGAAAATGCCAAAACTTTGTGAGTTGCAGATGCAGTTGAAAGAGCTACTTGACCTAGGGCTAATAAGGCCCAGTGTCTCACCTTGGGGTGCACCAACAATCTTTTTGAAGAAGAAGGATGGTTCCTTACGACCGTTCATAGATTACAGGGACTTAAACCATGCTATAGTGAAAAATAGGTACACAATGCCACGTATAGATGATCTCTTCGATCAGATGAAAGGAGCAGTAGTATTCTCAAAAATTGATTTGCGATTCAGGGTATCACCAGTTAAGGATTAAGGAAGGCGATATTCCTAAAAATGCCTTTCGAACTCTGTTTGGGCATTACGAGTTTGTTGTAGTACCTTTCATATTGACCAATGCACCAACAATATTCATGAGCCTCGTGAATGGTGTATTCTGGAAGTACTTAGACCACTTTGTACAAGTCTTTCTAGATGATATCCTCATCTATTCCAAGAATGAAAGAGAGCATGAGGAACACTTATGAGTGGTGTTGTCCTGCCTTAGAGAGAACAAATTGTATGGGAATTTGTCGAAGTGTTCCTTCTTCCATAAATAAATTCACTATTTAGGTCATATCATTTCTAGTGAAGGAATCTCTGTGGACCCAGAAAAGGTAAAGGCCATTATGGAGTGGCCAGTCCTGAAAAATGCTCATGAGGTAAGAAGCTTCATGAGGCTAGCAGGTTATTATCAGAGATTTGTGGAAGGGTTCTCTAAAATAGCTAAACCCATCACCACTTTGCAGTGCAAGGGGGTCAGGTATGAATGGAAAAAATAATGTGATAGTGCATTCATCGAGCTTAAAATGTTACTAACTAGGGCACCAATTCTATGAGTGTTGGATATGGAAAAGGACTTCACAGTCTACATGAATGCCTCGAAACAAGGGTTGGGGGCCATGCTAATGCAAGAAGGAGGAGTGATAGCTTATGCGTCAAGGAAGTTGAAGAAACATGAGGAACTTTATGCTACTCATGATTTATAGTTGGCAGTTGTAATGCTAGCTCTGAAACTTTGGAGGCTCTATCTAGTAGGGAGAAACTTTGAGCTCAAAATAGACCGTCAAATTTTAAAACATCTCTTCACTCAAAGGTATCTGAATTCTAGGCAAAGGAAATGGAGTGAGTTTATGAGTGAGTATAATTTTGGTATTTCATACATCAAGGGAAAGGAAAATGTGGTCGCGGATGTCTTGAGCAGGAGACCACGTGTCTTCTCCTTGGTACCCTTAAAATTTAGTTTGAGGGAATGTTTGTTGATGCAACTCCATGGAGACAGTTGGTATTTAAAGTTTACTTCAAACCTCTAGAGTAGGTGAAAATTAGATCCAAAGTATGAAGGATATAGTCTGGAAGCAGATGAACTATTAAGATATCGAGGAAGGATGTACATCCCCCAAAGTGTCTATATTAAAAGAATCATACTGAAGGAAGCCCATAGAGCACTTTATTGTGCGCATCCGGATGTGAAGAAGATGTACGCAGACATGAGGAAGATCTTCTTCTGGGTAGGAATGAAGCGCCATGTAGTCCATTTCGTCACCAAGTTCCTAGAGTGTCAACAAGTGAAAGCCGACCACCATCACCCGACAGGTCTCCTACAGCCACATGATGTTCCTATGACCAAGTGGAAAGTCATTTCTATGGATTTTGTCGTGGGGTTGCCGCTCACATCTCATAGACACAATGTCATTCTTGTAATAGTTGATAAGTTAACCAAGACTGCTCATTTTATTCTATTTAGAGACACTTATGATGTCATTGATGTGGCACACATGTTTGTAAGCGAGGTCATCCATTTGCATGCGATACCTAAGAAGATTATTTCAGATAGGAACTCTAGATTCAATTCTAGGTTTTGTGCAAGTTTGCAATCAGCATTGGGGACTCAGTTGAACTTAAGCACAACTTATCATCCTAAAACAGATGGGAAAACCAAGAGAGTAAATTAGGTTATGGAAGACATTCTTAGGATGTATGTTATGGATAATCAAACCCATTGGGAGAACTACCTACCTTTGGTAGAGTTCACCTACAATAACAGTTTTCATAGCTCCATCGGAATTCCACCCTATGAAGCTCTATATGGAAGGCCATGCAGAACATCGTTGAGTTGGGAGAGGTTAGAAGACCGAGTAATAGTTGGGCCAGAGTTGATTCAAGAGATGCAGGAACATGTGATTCAAATTAGGCAGAGACTAAAGGAAGCACAGAATAGACAGAAAAGTTATGAGGATGCACACAGGACTGACCGAAGTTATAAAGTGGGAGATCAAGTTTTCATTCATACTAGGCCTAATAAGAGTACCATTTGGTTCGGGAAGGGGACAAAGTTGTCACCTTGATTTATAGGACCATTCAAAATCTAAGAGAAAATTGGACTCATTGCCTATTGTCTCGTACTTCCACCCCACTTCCAAAAAACTCATAATGTTTTTCATGTATCTGTTCTACGTCATTATGTTGTTGATGAATCACATAAACCAAATTGGAAGGAATTGCAGGTATCAGACGAAGGAACCCTCATAGTATAACCATTACACATATTGGACCGTAGAGTTCGACAACTCAGGAACCATCTAGTAGACCAAGTTAAGGTCTAGTGGGACAAGTTTAGTCCAGGATMTGCTACTTGGGAGGATGCCRAGACATTACGACCGGATTATCCCTCACTTTTTTTGACCACCTCRAGAATATGTTTCTCAAAKTTTGGGAGTATGTAATGCCACCTTTTGACTTAAACAGCTAGGATTACCTAAGGCCTAAACACCTTAATTTTCTTTTCACAGGGAAACTATTAAATGATACACCTGAACTTTTAAGAMGTATGAACCTTTATGAATGTTTAAATGTTATTGATGATGATGGATATGATGTGATMTAGTATGTGAATGTAAATTCTATGAATGTTTAAATGTTATGTATGATGATGGATATGATGTGATATACTTTGTGAATGTGAATCCTATGAAGGTTTAAATGCTATTTGAATGATGTTGTATATGATGCAATCTATTATGTAAATGATAATTCTATGAATGGGTAATGTTAATTTAATTATGTGGTATTATGAGATCTATTTCTAACTTGAAAACTTTGATGTTAAAGTTGTTGGTACGTGGATACCGAATTGAAATTATGGTTGTACGCAATTACATCATGATAATGCATAGATATGTATGAGTTTGTGTTACAAACTAATCTACAGGTCATTGGGCTATGAAATAGCCAAGGGATAATGGTAATAAAAGTGGATGTCATGACAACCGACCGAGAAAAAATATGGTATGAATTTTTGTATGTGAAATTATATTGGTTTGAATGCAATGCTATGATATGTGGACTAGTGCAGGATTTCAGGTGGTGAGACTGCCTAAAACCGCATAAATGATCAAAAAACTCCCAGGAACATGGTGCCACTGTATATTCCATTGTAGGGTGTGGACCCTAGTAATGTTAGGAGGGGTGGAGGCATTTCCCACCGTGTATCCTCCAAAACCTGGAGTCATGGGAGGAAGGTGTTAGCTCACGCTCCCCTAGACGTGTGATGATGATTGTCAGTTGTCTACTGGGGAAGCTTGGTCAATATAGTTGACGCTCCAAGATAGTCCAACAGAGGAAGGATAAGAATGGAAGATGGAAGTAAGTTATGGAGGAAGGATGAGTAGAAATAATTGAGAGTGTATGGAGATTCATCTTATGGTGGAATTTATTGTGTTTCCTTCTGAAAAGAAAATGTGTATATATGAATATTCATAATTACGTAACTAAACCACAATTGTCTAAATAATATTGTTGACCTAGATTATTTTAATTAAGTGAATTCACGAACATTTCATTGGTTTATTATCTTTTATAAAATGAAAAGTCTTATTGATTGGATTGGATGCATACATAAATGACTATAAGTGTGATAATTATTGTTATTAGTACATGCACGAGACTTGTATGTACTAGCTACACATGCATTTCTTGTACATGTACACTAGTATGTATGATTTTTCTTAACTTACTTACTAATAATGTTGGTTATTTGAAATGAATGTGTGAACCATGTGACTTTTCCTTTGTATCATAAAATACTTTAACTTTGGGATGAAGTTTCCTGAAGGGTGGGTGTATGTAACAACCCTAAGTATTTGATGCAGGAGCATCACCCACATCAAGCGAGCGTGGGGGCCAAAGTGCCACACATTTTGAGCATATGTTAAATTGTTTAAAAACTTTTGAAGAGTGGATGCGCCAAACTTAAATGTGATAGTTAAGGAGAGGCGTACTTATGCATTATATAGGACCTTGAGTGATCCACTCTCATCCATAATAGGTAGGAGGCATTTATGTAAGTAGGTAGAATTGAATATTAGATTAGACAGTTTTAGAAGGAGTGGAGGGAAAAACGGATATAAACACCCTCATTGTGTGTTGTAACATAGTTAGAAGCATTGGAGCATAGAAGAGAAGAAGAGATCTATGTAGAAACACCCATGTACTGATATTTGGATTAATAGAAAGAGATTGATTCCAATTCATGGTTTTGTGTTTATTCTCTGTGTATTGATGCTGAATGATATGCTCATGAATGTTTGCTTCTTGGTGTAAATTTTCTTTTATATGCTGTGTATGTGATTTCATGGTTTGAGTTTGAAGTCTGGAAGGAAGAAGGAATGAGTTTCAATTGTTTCTCTATCTGAGCAAGATTCCTACAAGGAGTGCAGTTGAATTGTCCACAGGGAGTGCGTCGACAAGGAGTTCAGAGGGTTGTCTCTGAAAGCTCAGGAGAGGTAGCGGTTGTTCTCATTTCCTCAGAGTGCATCTAGGCACAGGAGCCGTGCAAGGAGTGTGCAGGCCAAGGAGAGTCTCAGGGTTGTGAACCTGAGAAAAATATCGAAGGACTGCTGTAGCAAGTGTGCGCAGAGTCGAAGCATTCAACATTTGAAAGCGGGTGGAGATTTTTCTCAAGAAGTGCGTGCAAGGGTCTTCTTTAAAGACCTGAAATTGTGAGAAAGCTCAGGAGGAGTAAGGCCTTTGAAAACATTGAGGAACATCGAAGGTTCATAGCGTAAGTGGATAATTCCAAGGAAGAGTCATGGGTTTCCTTCATGGAATCATCAAGGGAAAGAGATCGACGGTTAGAAATTTGTGGAGAGAATTAGCGAAATCCCGCTAGTCATCAGATTTGCCAGAAAAGCGAAGAGGTTACGGCTGCATCCAGAGTTCAAGCTCAGGAGATCATGGACCATAGGATCTTCACAGGAATACCTTTCAACCACTATATTAACTAGGATTTGCACGAGGATGAGTGATCGGGAATTTTGATAGTGAAAATCCTGAAATCAATCTGAACCGTCCATCTTGAGGAGAGAGGTGGCAATCATCGAGAGCCCATTGACATTTCGATGACCGGGGTTCTAAGTTGACAAAGGAATTGTGTCATCGGGGCATCGAAAGTCTCAAAATCTCGAGGTTGAATCAGGACCGCCCATCTTAAGAGGACACGTGGTGAAGATATAAGATCTTGGGAAAAGTCCCGAAAGGGAAGACTCCATTGGAGTTTCAGGATTCGGAAAATCAGAGGTTCTGAGGGCAAAGGATCGGGGAAATCCATCGTGAAAACCCCGATACAATTGAAATCGTCCATCTGTCGGACAGGTGGTAGCAGTTGGGGCCGTCGGCATATCGAAAGTCTTGAGACCAAGGGTTCGAGGCCTGTTGAACCTTGAAACCATGAGAAAACCATAGCCATGGATCTCGGGACGGACACGTGTCGTGATCATCCAACATCGAAGATCCAGACACCGGAGATTGCACAGGTAAGTGTTTTTTGGCTTTGAACATCGGAGAAACCCAAGGGTTGATCTAAACCGTTCATCCACTTGGTACGCATGTCAGAAACCCGAAGAGAGTGAGGGATCGATGTTTTGGAGGTCCTGAGGACAGGATAATCTTGCACTTCAAAATCACGATGTCCAATTTTCCTACAAAAGGAGAGTTCTGTGTGGGACCATGCTGACATCATCTTATTATAGCGAGACATCGGGAATTTCCATGGGGAAAACCTCGAAGCGGTGAGGACTGTCCATCCTTGAGGATGCGTGGCCGAGACCGAAGCTTTCGGTAAATTTACTAAAGGGAAAAGTCATCCATCGGGAAATCGAGAATCGGGAAAACGGGATTTCTGGGGACAAGAGGTTTAGTGCATTTCGATATTCGAAACCCCGAATCCCTATAAGAGATAGGATTGTGGTCATATAAGGTAGGTCACATGACTAGGGCATAGCCCAAAGGGGCTAAAGAACAAAGGGAGTAGATCGGAAAAGTGGCGATCAGGAAATCGGGACCCCAAAGGGTGGTGACATCGTGGATTTGAAACCCCCGAAACCCGATTGTGGTTTTCTATCATAAACGGAACAGTGACCGGCCTAAAGGTTGTAAGGTGCTGGAAAATACCTGTGGGTCGAATTCGAAGGAGATTCCATTAGGAATCGAAAGAGCCATTTCGGCTCGAGGGAGGAAATTGAACGATCCGTAAGACCGGGAGGTCAGGCGTGGGACCTGCTGAGGTAGGTTCTCGAGTGGACGCCACCAAGTGGTGTTAGAGATTAGAAAAACTTCTTTTCTTTCTGTAGCACAAAGAAGGAAGATTCACCATGTTTCCGAGAAGAAGAGATAGACAATCACCCGATCCAGAGGAGGAAAGGGAGACGTCCAGAGGAAGGGGTAGATAGGTGCAGAACCTAGAAGTAGAAAGAGATCTACATAACATATGCGCCAGACTTGTGGACGTGGAGATAAGGACAAAATGCACAACTGATGTAGGAGATATCAGTGAGTCCGAAAATGAAGATGATGCTGGACATGGAGAAGAAGAACTCACAGAAGAAGATGCAACAAATGAGCGCTTACTTAAAGCTGTTGCAAGAATGGGTGCAAAGGAGAAGATGGGCATTCCAGTTTATGAGGGAAATCTGGATGTAGAAGAGCTTCTAGACTGGATTAGAGCTCTAGACACATATTTTGACTATGAATATGTCAAAGAAGACAAGAAGGTCAAGCATTCCGTCACAATATTAAAAGGACATGCAACATTGTGGTGGGATGAACTACAAGCGGATAGGCGTTGCCAAGGAAAATAGAAAATTAAGACCTGGGACAGGATGATTGCAAAGATGAAGGTAAAATTCATCCCCAAGGATTACCAGACTACTCTGTTCAAGAGGATGCAGAACCTGAGACAGAATCTGATGTTAGTAAGGAATATACTGAGGAATTTTACAGGTTGAATATTAGAGCAGGTCATCATGAAAGCAATGATGAAAAGGTAGATAGGTATATGAATGGCCTGAGATATGAGATTCAAGATGAAATGAGTATGTTGACCTTCCGAATGGTGGAAGATGCTTATCAGATGGCTCTGAAAGCAAAGGAGAAGCTGAGCCGAAAGGAAATTCAAAGGGGCCGAGGAAGAAGTCAACCCAGAGGCAAATCTGTTGTCCAAGACAGAAACCAGAAGCCCAAGGAAAACTGGAAGAAACCTCAGACTCAAACTGAGAGAGGTAGAAGCTCATAGTGAGGGAAATATGCTGAATAGAGAGGACAATATACTGAGCAAAGAGGAGGGTATGCTGATAATAATACTTTTCCTCATACTAGAGGTAGAGGAAGAGGCAGAGGTGGAGTAATTATATGCTTCACATGTGGAAAGAATGGGCACAAGCCTTATGAGTGTCCTGATAAAAAGAAAGAGGGTGGAGAGACCACATCGCCGAAGCACAAGGGAAAAATGTTGAGGTGGAGGATGTTGAAGGTGGAAGATCATTGATGATGCAGAAAGTTATTTTGTCACCCGAAAGGGAGGTGGAGAGTTTAGTCCAAAGGACTAGACTTTTTCGAACTTCTTGCAAAACCAAGGATAGAGTGTGCAAGGCCATTGTGGACAGTGGTAGCACAGATAATCTCGTCTCAACCGAGATAGTAGAAAAGCTGGAGCTGGAAACGATTGAACATCTGAGTCCATATAAAGTTTCATGGCTACAAAAGGGACATAAGGTAAATGTCACTAAACAATGTTTAGTTGAGTTTAAGATAGGCAGATATAATGATAAGATACTCTGTGATGTTATTCCTATGGATGTTTGTCATTTATTGCTAGGTAGACCATGGGAATATGACAGAAATATGATTCATGATGGGAGGATTAACACATACACCTTAAAAAAGAATGGGAGGACACACATGTTTCTTCCAATTAAGGATAAGGAGGTGAAGTCGGAAGTGAGCAACACAATACTTCTCATGAGTGGGAAGGAATTTCTTACAGAGGTTAAGAAGGAGGATCCACAATTCATTGTGGTCAGGAAACTAAAAATTGTTCTGACTAGCACAAGAGTGGATGATTTACCAGAGGAGGTTCAGGAACTACTGGAAGAGTTCACTGACATTATAGTGGACGAATTACCCATTCGTTGCCACCGATGAGAAGTGTGAGTCATCATATCGATCTCATACCAGGATCCAGTTTACCAAATAAATTCACGTACAGATTGACGCCGCAAGAAAATGAAGAGGTTCAGAGGCAAGTCCAGGAGTTGTTGGACAAAGGTTTGGTCAAGGAGAGCTTGAGTCCATGTGTTGTTCCAACAGTACTCAGTCCGAAGAAAGATAGAGGCTGGAGGATGTGTACTGACTCAAGGGCAATAAACAAGATAACCATCAGATACAGATTTCCATTGCCGAGGATGGATGATCTGATGGATTTCCTAAGTGGAGCAGAGTACTTTTCAAAGGTTGATTTGAAAAGTGGATATCATCAGATTCGCATGAGGGAAGATGATGAGTGGAAGACAACATTCAAAACAAATGAAGGGTTGTATGAATGGCTTGTTATGCCATTTGGCTTAACAAATGTGCCAAGTACCTTCATGAGGTTGATGAACGAAGTCTTGAAGGATTTCATCGGAATTTTTTTATCGTATATCTGTATGATATACTGATTTTCAGTAAAACGGAGGATGAACATCTAAAGCATTTGGCTATAGTGATGTAGAAATTGCAGTAAGAGAATTTTCTCATAAATATGAAGAAATCCTCATTCATGAAGACAGAGCTCATTTATTTGGGATTTCTTATTTCTGCAGATGAGTTGAGGATGGATCCAGATAAGGTGGAGGTAATAAAAAATTAGCCATCATCGAAGAACGTATTTGAGGTGAGGAGTTTTCACGGATTAGCTAGTTTCTACCAGAAGTTCATCGGGAATTTCAGTGGAATTAGTGTAGCAATGATGGATACAGTGAAGAAAAGACATAAATCTTTTCACTAGACAGAAGAAGCTGAGAAGAGTTTTAACCTGTTGAAAAGGAAAATTATGGAACAACCAATTCTGGTGTTGCCTAATTTTCAAAATACATTTCAAGTAAAGTGCGATACAAGTGGATTTGCAATAGGGGTAGTCTTGAGTCAAGAAGATAGTCCAATAGCATACTTCAGCGAGAAGCTGAATGAAGCGAAGTTGAAGTACTCTACTTATGATAAGGAGTTTTATGCTATCATCCAAGCATTGAAAAATGGAGGCATTACTTGATCCCGAAAGAGTTTGTATTGTATAGTGATAATCATGCACTGTAGTTTGTGACTCAATAGGAAAAGTTGAATCAGAGACATGTAAAATGGGTTGAATATATGCAGAATTTCACATTTGTGATTAAACATATTTCTGGTACTGCTAACAAATTTGTTGATGCTTTGAGCAGGAAGTGTTTACTGTTGCAGGAGTTCAAAGTCAAGACATTGGGTTTTGATGATATCAGGGACATGTACGCAGATGATCCAAATTTTCAAGAGGCATATGAGGCAACTGAGAATCCAATTCTCAGAGACAGAAACCCATGGATATAGTATATGATCCAGGAAGGATTACTATTCAGAGGTAATCAACTGTGTATTCCAAAATGCTCCATGAGGGAGAATCTGCTGAAGGAAAAACACAGTGGAGGATTGGCAGGGCACTTTCGCCATGACAAGACGTTCGCAAAGATGAATGAGTCATATTTTTGGCTGGGAATGCGAGCAGAGGTCAAGAGATTCGTGGAATGATGCAGAATTTGCGAGCATTCGAAGGGAAGAAAGAAGAATGCAGGGTTTTATCAACCATTTCCCATACCAGAAAGGTCGTGGGATGAAATTAGCATGGATTTCATATTGGGGTTGCCAAGGACGTAAAGAGGATTTGATTCCATCTTTGTGGTGGTGGATAGATTTTCCAATATGGAACACTTTATTCCATGTCAGAAAACCAGTGACGCAACTCACATCGCGAACCTGTTTTTCAAAGAGGTCATTCGACTTCACGACTTACCAAGGAGTATAGTTTTGGATAGAGATACGAAGTTCATAGGGCACTTCTGGAGGACCTTATGGAAGAAGCAGGGAACTAACTTGTTATTTAGTTTGGCTTATCATCCTCAGATGGATGGACAAACAGAAGTAGTGAACAGAAGTCTAGGAGATTTGCTGAGAAGCCTAGTAACAGAACACCACAGCCAGTGGGACAATATATTACCACAGGCAAAGTTTGCGTATAATGACTCAGTGACTAGAAGTACATGACATAGTTCATTTCAGATTGTTTATGGCATACAGCCGAAGGGAATTTCTGAATTGAGGGATTCAGAATGGAATGCAACTAGGATCACTAGTGCAGAAGATTTCGCAGAAGCGATGAAGGAACTCCACAACCGAGTGAAGAAGCAGTTGCAGAATTCAAGTCAGGAGTATAAGCGGAGAGCAGATCAACACAGAAGACAACTTCGATTCAAATTTGGTGACTTGATTTTGGAACATCTGAGAAAGGAAAGGTTATCAAGAGGAACGTATAATAAATTGAAGATGAAGAAGATCAGACCATGTAGGGTCTTGAAGAAAATTGGAGAAAATGCTTATGAGATTGAATTACCCGATGGGATCGGAATTTCTCCGATATTCAATGTCTCAGATTTATACCCATACAAAGCTGAGGAAGTAGGAACAAATGATGAATAGTCAGAGGTTCAGTGGCGAAAGAAGATGCCAGTTGCAGATAGGCCACATATGGAGCGGATATTGGATAAACGAGTGGGTAAGAAGACTAGAAGGAAAGAATACTTTGAATATTTGGTCAAGTGGAAAGGCCATCCAGTTGAAGATGCCAGCTGGGAGAATGAAACAAAGATTTAGAAGCATGGAAAGACTGTGCAAAAGCTCATGGATAGGAGCCCATGAAGATTTTCAAGAGAGGGAGTATCATGCAGGAGCATCGCCCACATCAATCGAGCGTGGGGGGAAAAGTGCTACACATTTTGAGCATATGTTAAATTGTTTAAAAACTTTTGAAGAGTGAATGTGCCAAAATTAAATGTGATAGTTAAGGAGAGGCGTACTTATGCATTGTATAGGACCTTGAGTGATCCCCTCTCATCCATAATAGGTACGAGGCATTTATGTAAGTAGGTAGAATTGAATATTAGATTAGACAGTTTTAGAAGGAGTGGAGGGAAAAATGGATATAGACACCCTCATTGTGTGTTGTAACATAGTTAGAAGCATTGGAGCATAGAAGAGAAGCAGAGAGATGTGTACAAACACCCATGTACTGATATTTGGATTAATAGAAAGAGATTGATTCAAATTCATGGTTTTGTGTTTATTTTCTGTGTATTGATACTGAATGATATGCTCATGAATGTTTTCTTCCCGGTGTACATTTTCTTTTATATGTTATGTATGTGATTTCATGTTTTGAGTTTGAAGTCTGGAAGGAAGAAGGAATGAGTTTCAATTGTTTCTCTGTCTGAGCAAGATTCCTGCAAGGAGTGCAGTTGAATTGTTCGCAGGGAGTGTGTCGACAAGGAGTTCAGAGGGTTGTCTCTAAAAGCTCAGGAGAGGTAGCGGTTGTTCTCATTTCCTGAGAGTGTAGTTAGGAACAGGAGCCATGCAAGGAGTGCATAGGCCAAGGAGAGTCTCAGGGTTGTGAACCTGAGAAGAATATTGAAGGACTATTGCAAAAGGTGTGCACAGAGTCGAAGCATTCAACATTTGAAAGAGGGTGGAGATTTGCCACAAGAAGTGCATGCAAGGGTCTTCTTTAAAGACCTGAAATTGTGAGAAAGCTCAGGAGGAGTAAGGCCTTTGAAAAAATTGAGGAACATTGAAGGTTCGTAGTGTAAGTGGATAAGTCCAGGGAAGGGTCCTAGGTTTCCTTTGCAGAATCATCAAGGGAAAGAGATCGATAGTCAGAAATTCGTGGAGAGAATTAGTGAAATCCCCCTAGTCGTCAGATCTGCTAGAGAAGCGAGGAGGTTACGACTACGTCCGGAGTTTAAGCTCAGGAGATCATGGACCATAGGATCTTCACAGGAATAACCATCAGCCGCTGGATTGACTAGGAGTTGCACGAGGATTAAGCTTCGTGAACGGGAGGAGGAAAGTTCCGACAGGAGGCGTGGCCATCGAAATTTCGGCATTCAAGAAATCAAGAGTCACGAGGACGAGTGATCGGGAATTTTCATAGTGAAAATCCTGGAATCAATCTGAACCATCCATCTTGAGGAGACAAGTGGCAATCATCGAGAGCCCGTCGACATTTCAGCGACCGAAGTTCTAAGTTGACAAAGGAAATGTGTCATCGGGGCATCGAAAGTCTCAAAATCCCGAGGTTGAATCAGGACCGCCCATCTTGAGAGGACACGTGGTGAATATCTAAGATCTCGGGAAAAGTCCCAAAACAGAATACTCCATTGGAGTTTCGAGATTCAACAAATCAGAGGTTATGAGGGAAAAGGATCAGGGAAATCCATCGTGAAAACCCCAATACGATCGAAATCATCCATCTGTCGGACAGGTGGCAGCAGTTGGGGCCGTCGGCATATTGAAAGTCTCGGGACCAAGGGTTCGAGGCCTGTTGAACCCTGAAACTGCGATAAAAACACAGTCATGGATATCGGGAGGGAAACGTGTCGCGATCATCCAACATCGGAGATCCGGACACCGGAGATTGCTCAGGTAAGTGTTTTTTGGCTTTGAACATTGGCGAAACCTGAGGGTTGATCTAAACCGTTCATCCACTTGGGACATGTGTCAGAAACCTAAAGAGAGTTGGGGATCGACGTTTCAGAGGTCCTGAGGATAGGATAATATTGCACTTCAAAATTGCGAAGTCCGATTTTCCGACAAGAGGAGAGTTCCCTGTGGGACCCTGCTGATGTCATCTTATTATACCGAGACATCAGGAATTTCCACGGGGAAAACCCCGAAGCAATGAGGACCGTCCATCCTTGAGGATGCATGGCTAAGACCGAAGATTTTGGGAAATTTCTCGAAGGGAAAAGTCATCCATCGGGAAATCGGGATTTCCATGGACAAGATGTTTAGTGCGTTTCGACATTCAAAACCCTGAATCCGATAAGAGATAGGATTGTGGTCATATAAGGTAGGTCACATGACTAGGGCATAGCCTGAAGGGGCTAAAGAACAAAGGGAGCATATCAAAAAAGCGGCGATCGGGAAATCGAGACCCCAAAGGGTGGTGACATTGGGGATTTGAAACCCCCGAAACCCGGTTGTGGCTTTCTGTCGTAAACGGAACAGTGATCGGCCTAAAGGTTGTAAGGTGCCGAAAAAGACCTGTGGGTCGAATTCGAAGGAGATTCCAGTGGGAATCGAAAGATCCATTTCAGCTCGAGGGAGGAAATTGAACGATCCTTAAGACCGGGAAGTCAGGCATGGGACCTGCTGAGGTAGGTGCCCGGGTGGACGGCACCAGTATTTAATCAATTTTCATTGTTTAATTAATTGTTTAATGTATGTTAGTTTAAATAATTAGTTAATTAATTGTCGTGGTTAAATATTTGTTGAATGTGAATTGGTTTAATTAACTAATTAATGAATTTAATGATTAAATATTTGTTTAATAAAATCTAGTTTAATAAATTATTAAATATTATTTTGTATCGAATGATGGAACCATTTAAGAGAAGGGGATAAGGTGGTTGGCATTGAATGGAAGGATAAGGTGGGTGAGTCTTAATTAAAGGGAGAAGGAGGTGAATGAGGAAAAGCGGGGAAAGGAGGATATGAGGGGGAAAAACACTCGAGAGAGGGGGACTTTTGGGGGGTTGAGCATTGTTTTCATATTGGAGGAATGTATTGGAGCAATGATTTTTTGGAGAGATTGGAAGACTATATTATTGGTTTTTGGATGGAGAAGATGGTTGTAGGACTGTTATAGGGGGGCACCCTTTGCTGGGAGTTTTGGGCTCAGGGGCCAGGAATCCTTACGAAATCCTGGAGCTAGGGAGCCAGAGAGGCTCTTTTCCTAGTTGGCTGGGAGGTTAGATGATTTTGGGCAGATCATCAGGCAGAGTTGGAGAACAACAGTAGCATTAGTGAGAGGTATGTATTTTCATTATTCTGTTGTGTTGTGTAATTTATTATGATCTACTCACAAATTTTAATTATGTTGAATGGTTATGAATGGTTATATGCTGGTTATGAATGGTTATAGGATGAATAAGGAAATTGTGAATATGTTAGGATAGCATTTATTTAATTAAATTTATGTTTTATAAGGCTCTATTGGAAGAGACCTTACAATCTACCACTCTCACCCCCTCACTTTGTATCCCCATCCCTCTCTCTTTAACTCTCCCCATATCTATCTCCCTCCCAAAATATCTCTCGCACTCACTCACTCACTTCCTCTCCCCCCCTCTCTCACTCTACCCCTATCTCCCTCCCTCCCTCCCTCTATCTCCCTCTCTCTCTAACACAACTACCTATCAAATGACATAAAAAGGGGTCAATCATTGTATCAAAAGAGTTCATTGTAATGAAAGAATATTTTTTAGAAGAGTCTATTTCTAATCATGTTTGAATGTTTCTTGTATGCTTAAAATTTTAACACGGTATCAAAGAGGAAAGATCTGATGTCAAAGTAAATTCAACTTTCAAGAAAAACACTATTTTTTCAATATTTGATTAATTTGGAAGTGAAAATGAAGTTTTGGGGACAAAATTTATTACAAGACTCTTTTCCTTCAAGCCATGAATTGCATAAAGAACAAAGTAGTGTTGGAAGGAGAGAGACTTGTACTGGAAATTTATTTTTAAGTTTTCTATTTAATTATTAAATTAAATCTATATATAATCAGAGTTGGTTCCTAGTCTGATAAGAACAGGGGGAACATAAAGTATTTTATAAATTCTCACTTCATAATAGATATAGATAAAAAAATATCAAAAGAAAACAAAAGGGGTCAAAACTAGAACTCTAGAAATAAATATTAATTTTTTGTATCTTAGAAAGAAAAAATTGTGTATAAAATAGATCACTAGT
>ML802609.1:28386-53893 GCA_009831015.1 Picea engelmannii | reverse complement strand
GTGTGGGGCTCTTTTTTTTTTTGAAACTTCCATTTTGCACAAAAACTCATTAACTAGCATTCAACATTTATTCATTACCCATTGTTGTCATTTATAACTAGTTAGATGTGAGCACATATCAACAACATATATCAGTAATATATCATCATCAAGTCATCACCACAATGAACACAAAGAACACAATATGTACAATTTTATTTTTATTACAGACTACAATCCTTGGGGTTTATCAGCAACAACTAAATAGAGTACAACTCTGTAAGAGCACCTTCTCTACAATGCAAGACTCAACTTACAACCTCAGCACCAACTGAGATGAGGGAACAATCCTCAACATATAGTAATCTTTCAATAGGTACGTGACCTGTCAGTAGTGCAGCCCACGTGTGCACGTGCCCTGGCTCACTATAGCTCGTGTGTGTATCCGACTAGTGTATAATGCAACAAGCATATGCTTCTGAGAAACTAGGGTTTTTCTTTTCTTCACATGCTCAAATCTTCTGCAACCTGCAATCACTTTCTCTTATGTCTTCCACTGTCCAAGCTGACCTATAGCCAATCACAACACATCCAAGATCTCCAATAGCTTGCTCATTCTCCACAACAAATCAATATGAATTCTATCTCAATCATGTATAAACAACTAGTATACCATAGCAATCATGTCACTACTGAATCACAAGAGTGTTCCTCACTCCAGTAACCAAATCAACCAAACTAAACCACATCATAGAAGCCATACCAAGAATTCCTTAAGCATTCACAACACATCAAACAATAGTATTCATCAAGACAATAATGTAACCATACCAGTGTCTCAGTGATAGATCTAAAGCCATAGAATGCATACCTAGAACCTACCTCATCATCCAAGAGCTTGGCACCAGCTCAAACACAAATCTCCATGATTTTATCCAGTCCACGCACCTTGTACACAGTCAGCCTATGTGTACACTCACCCTATACATAGCCAACCCATGTGTACAGTCACCCTATACATAGACAACCCGTGTGGGCATCAAAAAATAGGGTTTTCTTTGAATCCAAGAATTTTTCCATCAAGATCTTCGATATTGCCGAGAATTTGATGCGTCCATGAGATCCTCCTCTCGCTCTCTTCCTTAGAATAGATTTTCAATCATGCTCAAGAGATCCACACCAATAAGATTCTCTCACAAGAAGCTCTCCATCAATACTCCAAAAGATATTCACAAGAAGCACTCCATTGATCCACAAAAAGGATTCTCACCAAATGTACATTTTTACAAGAGATCCTAGCTTCTTATTTATACTTTCATCTTCTAGGTCACTTAACCCATTTTTAGGTTACTTAACCCATTTCCAGGTCAGTTAACCTATTTTCCTTATTTTAGGGTTAACCACTTTCCATGAATAGAAAGTTCTCCAATACTTTATCATTTAAATATTCCTTCTTGATTTTGTCACTTCATTTTATCATTTAAATAATCTTTCTTGATTTTGTCACTTTACTTTATCATTTAAAAAGTGATTTCTTCTTTTCAAGCACTTTGACTTCTTTGACCTTTTGGGGCTTCAAGCCATCATATGGGGGTCCTTCAACTTCGTAAAGCCATAACTCTCAAATTGTGAGGATTTATGTGACATTCCACATACCACCAAAAATGGCATGTCAAGCACTATCCATCTAGGACAGTTTCACCAACAACTTCATTGATCTTCATCTCATTAATACACATGCAAGCATGGGTGCTCCAACCTTTCTTCTAGGATAACTCAATCCATAAAGTGTCTTCTTGTGAGGGCTTTCACCATAAGGGGACCACTTTGGAGTTCATCCATTTGTGCATTTTATCGACCATGATAAGACAATAATGATTCATCATTGCATTAATTCACCACTGCATCATATATATCAAATATGCATCATGTATTAATGACAACTCATTGATCCATCTTCATCAATGCATCATATCAATGATCCTTATTTATCAATTGGTTTCCACTTGGACATCTATCATTCTCATCAAGGGAATCATATCAATGATCCATCTTTATCAATTGGTTTCCACTTGGACATTTATCATTCTCATCAAGGGCATCATATCAATGATCCATCTTTATCAATTGGTTTCCACTTGGACATCTATCATTCTCATCAATGCATACCTTGTTCATCAATCATAAATCAATCAATTACTTGACATCAATCAATCAAACCATTTGCATCAATGACATACAATCCAACAATCTCCCAAATAATCAAACCATTGGCATCAATGACAACATGATCCAACAATCTCTCCCTTTGGCATTGATGGCAATACCAACATTGGTGTCAACTCTAATTACCAAATATTGATGTCAACATGTAGACAAGGCATACTCTTCATCAATAGTCAATGTGACTATCTCTCCACATCAATCTCTCCCATGAATAGGCATCGATCACATCAATGTGATTATCTGTCCCTCTTTGACATCAATGGCAAAGGTCCATTCTCCTCTTGGGGCTGCTCCCCCTATCTTGTTGCCACTAAATAATCTCTCCCCTTTTGAACAAGGGATATCAATCTGATGTAATTCTGAAAATACATTTCTCATGCTCCCTCTATGACCATCGCTCCCCTTGGAATTATGCCTCTGTGCTCTTTCTTCAAATATAGGGCTCTTTTCTAGGTATACATTTGATAAATATCTCCTCCTAGAATCATGAGAAGAAGAATGACTCCCCCTAAGGGTATGCTCCCCTTATCTTCTCTGCAATATGAACAATATTCTACTATATGACAATCCTTGGACTTGTTCATGCATCAAACATGTGCCATACCATACATCATGAAACAAAAGATATGTCACCAATGAAATAGAGAATCATGAACAATATATCAACCAAGTACATCATGTACCAAAATGTGCCCACCATGCACAACACCCATGTACATCAACCATATACATCAACAATGTGCCAAAAGATATAGCCCATGAAAATGTATCCACCATATACCAACATGTTCATATACCAATATGCCAACATGTGCATCTACCAATTATTCCAACCATGTGCATCTACCAATATGCTAAACAAATACCATCCATGAGTGTACCATCATGCATCATTACCAAGCAAGTATATCAACCATGCACCAATAATCTAAGACTCCCCAATGATGTGCAACATGACTATGAACTCAACTCCCCAACTATATGTCTCAATGTGTAGCCCATGCACATGCAAAATGTATACACCATGATATCAACATATGCTTCTAGTAATACATCATAAGATATACCAGCCATGTACAACACCATCATCACAAAATGATTAATCCCAACAGATCAACATCAATCCATACTCTTGGGTTAGTGCCATGCACCCAATATTTATTTTTATTATACCATTGTGTCATCTCTCCATGAAACCCTGCAACAAACAGTGTCAGAACTTACAATAAACAATGTTAGACCCTGCAATACAGAGTTATACCATCACATCAAACACCAATACATGTGCATTGCCTTTTTCCCAAGGCTCTACAACATATATGTGGCCTGCTGAACAACAGAGCGCATTTGTATGCGACCTATTCAAGGTCAGCATGCATGTACACCCGACTATCACCATTGTTACCTGCGTGTGCCTTAGTATATGAAACTTTTGAACTTCCCTTCAATATTTCATTCTGGTCTGGTTGCTCTGTCTTCTTCACCCACTTCTGTAGATGACCCTTTTCTTCAAAACTTGAGCTCTTAGTATCCATCTTTTCAAAGATGTATCCCTTTCTTACTTCATTCCTTCTTCTAGCCATGCTATGTGAAGTCCTCATTATGGACTTTCTTCTTGTGTTCCAGCACTCCTGAGATTTGTGGCCAAATCCATTACATCTGTAGCATCTCATGGAGTTACAATGAACAATGATGGGTCCTACTTGATCACATATCCAACACCTCATGGTGTTATAGATTCTTCCATTATATCTTCTTTCATAAGATCTACACTCAAAATATTTGTGACCATATCCATTACATGAATAACAATACCCATGAAAAACACTTTCATACCTTTGCTTTGGTGTCCCAAGAATGGCTTCTTGATGTCTTCGTTTCTTTGTACTTTTGAAATTTTCTTTGCCTTGTGTAGATGGTTTCTTTGCAACATTATCTTCTTTCTTTGATGGACTTACCTCATGATTCTTTGAGGTGTTTGCTTCAGCATGTGTATCTTCTCCTTTGTATCCAATACCTAATTTATCACATGATGGTCTTTGACATTCCAAGATCTCATCCAAGATTCATGAGCTATACAAGAATTTGTTTGACTTTTCCACCTTCTTTCTAAGGTCAAAAATTTCATCTTCTCACTTACAACATGATTCTTCTTTTTCATTTATTTTATTCTTCAATAGTTATTCTATTCTTTTGGCTTCTTCAATTTGGGTCTTGATATGGACAATGGTTTCAAAACTTTTGCTAATATCATCTTCTACATTCATATCTTCTTTTCCATCTTTTAGTCTTGTGATCTCTTCTTCCTTTTCTTCTAATTGAGTCTTATTTATCTCTTCTTGTTCCTTGATCACTTCCTTTAACTTCAAGATGTGCCTTAGACTTATCCTAAGAAACTTCTTAGTGTTATCTGAAATATAATTATAGTCTATATAATAATGATCACTTCTATATATATATAAACACTCTTCAATTTCCTTTTGAAGTTTTAATAGATTTCCTTCTATTCTTTTCATGGGATAAATGCCATCAAACTTTACACAAACTGTTTCTACATCTTCTTCTTCACTTGTAGAGAAAATTCATCATTATAATTATTGCTATCAAGGTCTTTAGAGGGTTCTTTACCTTCATTTGAAGTATCTTCACTTTCTTCCTTTTTGCATCAACACATAATTATTTTCCTTCATCTTCAAGATCTTCCTTTGTGCTATCATCACTTGATTCTTTATCTTCACTTGAAATGTTTTCAAAATCACATTTAGAAATAATGCATTCAAGAGTTTTTGATGATTCTTTACCTTTGATAATCTTGATGGAGTGGTCTTCAATTTCTTCTTTCTCTTCCTTTCTTTGATATGTCTCCTCTAGTTTTAGCCATAGATCCTTGGTGGAAGTGCATTGTCCCATGCTCTCTTTGATAGGGCTTGAAAGTCCACTAAGAATGGTCTTGAGAGCCAATGAATCATTATTATTTCCTTCCCTTTGAGCTGCAAACTTTGATTTGTTCTTCAATGGAACTGATCCACCAATGGTTTCCTTCCAAATAACTTCCCCCATTGTCTTCAAATACACTCGCATCTCTATTCTCCAAGTAGAATAGTTTTCCTCATAAAGGAAAACTATGAAAAGTGTACACTCACCTTTTACACAGACAGCCTATGTGTACACACACCCTATACACAGACAACCCATGTGGGCATTAGAAAATAGGGTTTTCTGTGAATCCTAGAATTTTGTCATCAAGATCTCCGATATTGCCGAACCTTTGGTGCATCCATGAGATCCTCCTCTCCCTCTCTTCCTCAGAATAGATCTTCAATCAAGCTCAAGATATCCACATGAATAAGATTCTCTCACAAGAAGCTCTCCATCAATACTCCAAAAGATATTCACAAGAAGCTCTCCATTGATACACAAAAAGGATTCTCACCAAATGTACATTTTTACAAGAGATCCTGACTTCTTATTTATACTTTCATCTTCTAGGTAACTTAACCCATTTTTAGGTTACTTAACCCATTTCTAGGTCACTTAACCTATTTTCCTTATTTTAGGGTTAACCACTTTCCATGAATAGAAAATTCTCCAATACTTTATCATTTAAATATTCCTTATTCATTTTGTCACTTCATTTTATCATTTAAATAATATTTCTTGATTTTGTCACTTTACTTTATCATTTAAATAGTGATATATTTTTTTCAAGCACTTTTACTTCTTTGACCTTTTGGGGCTTCAAGCCATCATATGGGGGTCCTTCAACTTCATAGAGCTATAACTCTCAAATCGTGAGGAGTTATGTGACATTCCACATAACATTGGAAATGGTATGTCAAGCACTATCCGTCTAGGATAGTTTCACCAACAACTTCATTGATATTCATCTCATTAATACACATAAAAGCATGGGTCCTCCAACCATTTTTCTAGGATAACTCAATCCATAAAGCATCTTCCTATGAGGGATTTCACCATAAGGGGACCACTTTGGAGTTCATCCATTTGTGCACTTTATCAACCATGATAAGACAATAATGATTCATATTTGCATCAATTCACCACTGCATCATATATATCAACTATGCATCATGTATTAATGATAACTCGTTGATCCATATTCATCAATGCATCATATCAATGATCCATCTTTATCAATTGGTTTCCACTTGGACATCTATAATTCTCATGAAGGGCATAATATCAATGATCCATATTTATCAATTGGTTTCCACTTGGACATCTATCATTCTCATCAAGGGAATCATATCAATGATCCATCTTTAGTATTTGGTTTCCACTTAGACATCTATAATTGTCATCAATGCATATACATTGTTCATCAATCATCAATCAATCAATTACTTGACATCAATCAATCAAAACATTTGCATCAATGACGTATGATCCAACAATCTCCCAAATAATCAAACCATTGGCATCAATGACAACATGATCCAACAATACATATTGTAAAAATTTCGACATTCTATTTGTGGCGTTATGGACAAAATTGACCATACTGTCAAAAAATAGAGGAAATTAATTTATTTTTTTCCACATTGCCCGGTAACGTTGCTATTGCCACATTGACATCTCTCTTGGAACGTTGTCATATCTCTTGCCATGTTTTCCACATAGGCGTCTCTCTTCCCACATTTTTGAAGATAGTTGTCATAGTTGTGACGTTTTGGAAACTAGGTTTTCCCCCTCCAATGGTCACCTAGTATTTTGAACAAGTAAACTTTGATTTGGTCAATGATTGTTGGAATTGTGACGTTATAAAATCTATAAATATGTTGCATTTTATGGATTTTGTGACAATTTTTCTATATTAATGACACTTCAAAAAGGGTTTGCGAGTCGTATCAGCTAGAGTGTAACTATTAAAAGACATTGTACTATGGATCTTCTCATTTTGTTTTAATTTTCTGATTGGTCAAATTTTAAAGGAAACAACTATTAAAAGATGTAGTGCTAGGGCTAGAGTACATAATGGGAAATGATGACCTGTGAATGGGGCCAACGTTGAAATGTTTTCAAACTGTTTCTATATTACATCATACATCCTTGAGTCTTGAAACCCTCCCATATTATCAAGGCATGTGTCTAGTCTAACCATGTCAAATTTCGATGCATGCAGGCACATATTGAAGAAATTTCAACATTGGCCCCATTCACTACTCACTATGCGGGGTCGATGCATGGAGTTTTTGGTGGTTGAATTAGAAGTTCCATGACATTTCAAGAGAGTTCAAACAAAGATTCTACAGATGGAAACAACAACATTTGACAATGAGACGCCCATTATGAACGTTGTTGCAGACATGGATGATCTCAAATATTATGTGGTCGGTACATTATACATCCTTGAGACTTGAAACCCTCCCATGTCGTCAAGGCATGTGTCTAGTCTAACCATGTCAAATTTCGATACATACAGGCACATATTGAATAAATTTCAAAGTTGGCCCCATTCACTAGTGCTCATTATGTGGGGTCGGTGCATGGAATTTATGGTGGTTGAATTGGAAGTTCCATGACATTTCAAGAGAGTTCCAACAAATATTCTACGGATGGAAACAATGACATTTGACAAATATGAGACGCCCCATTATGAACGTTGTTGCAAACACTAAATTTCCTTGGGTCTTTTAGTTTGTTTTCAATTTTCTTTTCAAGCCTTAGATTTTAATTTTTCTTTTAAAGCCTCATCCCTTCAAAATTTATGTTTGGTAGGACCCCTTAGGAATTAAAGTTTTTTAGTCTTAGTTTTTATTTGATCCTCAAATTGGTTTTTGATCCTTGAACCATTTTATCTCATGACTCATTTTGGTCCCCTTCATGACTTGTCCCTAGGTCAATCCCTCCCATGACTAGAGTGATGTGACACTCCTCTCTCCTCACTCATGACCTCATAAGCATACCTCAACGTCCTCTCTTACCTATCTAATCAAATTTTGAAGTGGATGCACTGCCTACTCATCAAGAAGTTTCGTAGCACCTATCACGTTCATCGCACTTCCACCTCGAGACATGATTTCCACAACTGATGTCATGTCCCTTGTTTTCAGTGCCAGAAGTCAGTTAAATATTCCTTCAAAGATATTCCATTTATGAGCTTTGGTAATGGTTTCTAATTTTGAAAAACTCAACAGTGCTACGCTACGCAAATTTATAAGTTCTGATCAGGCGACTGCATGTCAAACAAATCCAATGCTGAGAAATATTCCAAGGATGAAGTTTTCTCAAAGTCCATCCTAAGATTGCATTGAGGATCTCAACAGGTGTCTACTACAAAGGTATCCCATGTTACCTCCTCTCCGTATTAATTTTCATAGGAAATTTGTTCTAGGGTTTTCATTTTGCTAAGCTTGCCCAGTAGTAAGGGATCCATATTTGCATGGTAACCTTGTTTTTATCCTCTTCGGACCTGTAAATTTCATTTCCTATATCTATGGTCTGATCATTGTTGTGTTCCTTAAACATTGAAGTCGCAGGCCTATAAATAGCCTATCATTTGTGTGTGCGGTGCACTACCCAAAGGCATTGCTCAAACCAACTCTGTTTTCCTTGATTCCTTTCACCTTGGGGTATGGAAAATTCACCCAATTACAGAGGGCCAAATTCAAACTACCTCCTCATTGCTTACACCCCAGAATACTTGTACAAGCCTAAGGGTTTAATTTCTAAAACTTATAGCTTGGCTTACTAGCATCAGTCTGTCTAAAAGAGTCAGCCTTATCTATTTGAATCCCTATTCAAAGCCTTCCTAATCATTACCATCCCTTAAGCCTTTCAAAACTCGTCATCCTAAGCCATGGAGACTCCTCTATCGAGGAAGACACACAAAGGTGGCAAGGTGGTTAGGATAGAATGAGTGGACATGCACCTTTTTTATACAGAACACATGGCAAGAGAGGCCTTTTAAATACTAGGGTGCCTCTCCTTCTGTTAGAACATGTAGAGAGGCCATCCAAAGGTAGAAAGACAGTTTTCACTATAGTTTTATGGTAAGAAAACTAAGGTTGGGGATTTGGAGTTTGAAGTGACTGAAGCTTCTATCTCAGCTGCAACAGGGATCCCCATTATAGGTAAAAGGTGGTCCAAAGCCATGGCTTTGAGTTCATCCTATGAAAAATATTTTTTTTAAACCTGAATATCAACCCAATGACTTGTCCAAAAGTATTCCAAGGATTCAATTGATTGAACAATTTGACAGATTACTGAATATCATACAGAGATATTTTACTAGTGAAGGGAGATTCAACACCTTGTACCAGTACCATATAAGTTTGTTGCTACATTTTACTGGTAAGGTTGAGATGAATGTTCCCTATTACTTGTTGAGGAGTATAGGTAAGATCTCAGAAATGATACAATCCAAATCCATGGATGTAGATTCTAGCCTTTTCCACTTTGGACTAATCAGAATGTTGGTCTCTGAGGAATTGGTTAAGAAAGAGATTTCGTGGGAGCATTTTGTTGTTAATTCTCATTTCAAGTTGGATCTAGAACTAACTCCTAAATCATAGAGGGCAAGTCCTTTGTCACCCACCAGTACTTCTAAAGCAGGGACCAGTAGGAAGAGAAAGGGAAAAACCCATGTTCAAGTTCCAGAGATCGGCAAGCATGTCATAGATGTTGAGGAGGAAGTTTTTCCTTCTCCACATAGATATTTTTCACCTCCTCCTCCACCAGGGTTAGAAGAGGTGCCTTCTTCTACCAAAGATGGATCCAATAAAGGGAATAAGATTCTCTTTCCCTCTTCTCCTCCAACAGTCAAAATCAAGGGTAAAAGGCCTTTCACAAGGTCGTCAATTCCTAAGGAGGTTTTCAAAGAACAGTCTTTACCGGAAACCCCTATTCAAAAGAAGAAAGGTAAGAGCATTGAAAATCCTATGTAGGAAAAATCAAAAACCTTATTCAGATGAATAAGGGTAAAGGTAGTTCTCAACTTACTAAAGGGAAATAATAAAACCCTGTACAAAAGGGTAAGGATAAAGGTACTAAAACACCTTTGGAGAGAAAAGAGGAAACCCCTATGAAACACTTTGAGGAGCCTATGATAAGAAATGAATAAACCACTGTGCAGAGGAAGAAAGGTAAAAGAAAATCCACCTAGAAACCTGATGAGGTGGATAAGACATTTCCCATACAGGTTGAAGAAGAGACTGAGAAAAAACCTCTTGAGACTGTGCATAACAATACTCCTCCTGACAGTCATACTTTCAAGAGACTTATCAGGCAACTTAAGGATGCAAGAAAGGAGGTGGCTAAATTGAAAGAGGAAGACATGTATTATAGAGACAAGATGATAGAGCTTATGGATGGCTACAGTCACACCCTTGACTTGGCAAGGTTTGTAGCAAGAAGGGCCCAACCCCTTCATAGACAGCTTAAGAATATCTATAGGTAGAACAGATGCTTCCAATCTCAAAATACGAAGCTAAAGGAAGAGCTGAAGTATTTTCAAGATGAGGTAGCCCAAAGAAATCTATAGGTGTTGGTGGAATATTCCATTGAATATGACAAACCAACAGCTAAGGAGAGCACAACTACACCAAAGAAGCCTGTTAATGCTAAGAAGAAGAATTTTGTTGTGTTGATTGAAGATCCTCTTTCTACCAGAAAGAGTATGAAGTTAAGTGTCAAAATGACAAAATAGTTGGTAAAGGGTAAGCCCCATTTTGGAGGATGTATCTTTTTGGGAGGTTTAACCAATATGAAAATATTATCTATGTCATCTATGCAGGCTTCTAAGGACTTAAATATTTGTGTTTTGAGCTTTTGCTAAGTGCTAGCTTCCCCTAGTGGTAAAGGGCACTACCTATTGTACAGTTAAAGCACCTAAGTAAAATTATTTTGTCATCGTGAGAGACCAAAAATTGTTCAGCACATGCTCAAGGTTGAAGGCGCTATGTTTTTGGAAATGCTACCAAAACCTGCACACAAACACAATGTAAGTGGCTCTACCAAATAGTTCACGGAGGGAAAATAATTGGCACACATGTGTAGAGCAAGTGACGCTACTGAATATTTTACAGAGGGTAAAGGTCTGCACACAGGCGCAACATACAGGTGCTACCTAATATTTCACAGAAATCAGAGTCTATACACATATGCAGCACAGTGACACTAACTACAAGCAATAGCTTTTCTCCTTGTAGTGCGCTACCTAGATTTGCTACCCAAGGAAGCTGCCAATAAATACTAGGGATCTAGGAGGACCAAGCTAACAACTTTTGGATAAGTTGACGATGATGAAGGATAGAGAAACAACAGCTGGAACTATGAAGACAACCACATTCTTTTAAATACACATGGAAAACAGGGAGCTGCACAGCAAAATGGAATCAAAATAGTTTGAAATCCAGTTGGATTAGTCACCAACATTTTCCTATTTTATAGCATAGGTGGTTAAGATAATTTGTTAGATGAAATAAATGTTTAGATTTTTCAAGGGAAGGAGTCCATCTTATACCTCTAGTTGTTGCCTCCCTTTTGTTATAAATAGATATATCATTTTCTTTCATGGGGCCATATGGTTGAGCAAGGCTCCCTTATACTGTAATATTTTTGATGAAGTAACTGTGATCTAGTGATGTACTGGACTTGAGACTTTTTGACTAATAGAAATCAACTTCTCTTTAAAGATATTTGCTTCTAATGGTAAATTTTCATGCTTTGAATGATTCACATAAATGATTGTGGTGATGTCATGATGGATGTTTGATCATTATGTTATCATGATGTTTATTTAGTTTCCTTAGTTTCTCAGTTCAAGAAGATCTTGTGTTAAGAAACTTTTCTCCTTAGGCTTTTGTGGACTTGATGTTTACAGCAGCCCCTACACTTCTCTCATTCAAGTCTTCCCTCTATTCATAATTACTCCGAAACTATTGATTGAAATTATCCAAGACCTTATTTTTTGGTGCATGCTAGCCCTGTTATCTAAGTTAGAACATTATCACTTGAATCCTCTTCCATTTGACCCTTTAAACACCCTTACATTCACTTAAAACTTGAAGGGTATTGGGCTTACCTTCCATGCAATCTAAAGATGACTCATAGTGCTAACTTTCTTAGCATCATTGTCGAGAAACGATTTGAATACTTTTCCCTCAAATTAAAATGACACAATTCTAGTTCTAAAGGTGCATTAGAACTCAATATTTCGAAGATTGCAGATTGCACCTGGTGACTCCATTGTTTCAGCCCTAGCACCTAAAGGTAGACATACGAGATCAAATCCACATATACATTTGTTACCACCTAAGGCTGACCCAGAGAATATAATCAAGAAGGGAAAAGCTTCTCAAAAATAAAGATTGATGCTGCTACAAGTGCTTCTGGTCAATTGCCTGACTCTACTCTTGATACTCCAGTTGTTTTATCAAGTAAGCTTCCTTTATCTTCTACTGAAGTATCTAAATTTTTTTATTTTAAGAGTTTCCTATTGAATACTAATCCTTTGAAACTAAATTGAAAGAAGAAAACATTGATACAATCTCTTCCCCTGATATTCAAAAGTGTTTCAGTCTTGTTAGTTTTGAAGATTTCCCTACTTTAGGTTTTTCTACACCTCTTTCTGTTAAAACTTTTGCTGCCAAATAAGTAGGAACTTCATATACCTCTTAGACCTTACCATCCTCTTCCAAGACTCAACCTTCTATTGTGAAAACTTAACCCCCCCACTTCATCCTTTCCTTCCTCTCCAACTCTGCACACAATCATGTTTCCTTCTCCTTCTTGTTCACCAAGAATCCAAAATCAAATGGCAGTTGCTAACCCCCTTGCAAATAGGATGGATGCCATAGTGGCTGCTAGATATGATCCTCTAGTCTTACCTCATCTAGTGAATTCTCTCCCTCCTGAAGATTATTTGAAATGAATTCCTAAGTTCACGTGAGAAGAAGATGTAACAGTCAAGAGGAACATCTTGCTACTTTCTACAGCTATGCAGATAACCAAAATATTGAAAATGAAGATGTTTGGATGAGGGTTTTCGTCCAAATCCTTTTTGGTGAGGATAGGAAGTGGTTTAGGGGTCTGGCCCCTAGATCCATTACTGGTACTGAGGCATTGGAGTGACAAAAAATATTTTTTGTACTACATCATCGAATTTGGATCTTTGAAAAGGAAAGAATGAAAGTCTATCTCTGACTTTTCTAAAAGATTTAACAAAATGTACAAGAAGATCCTTGATGATATCAAACCCACTGAAACCATGGAAAAAATTACTTATGCCAGTGAATTTGATTCTGAATTCTGCCTCCTTTTGAGAGAAAGAAGGTCACCTTCTTTGGTTCATATGCAAGATGTTTCCTTAGAGGTAGAATCCAACATAGTGGCATCAGATAAGCTTAGGGGGAAATCTGATAAGGATAGGAGAAAAAGAAAATATGAAGCTTCAACTTCTGATTCCTCTATTGTCCATTCTCCAGTAGATGAGCTGACAAATTAGTAAAATCTCTTTCCACTGAAATTGAGAAATTAAAATAAGAAGGGAAACAAACATATAGAAATGCTCAAAACAATGATAACAGAGGTAACTACAGGAGACCAAATAATGCTCCCCAAATATTTCCTATAGATCTGAGAAATAGAGAGAGAGATGATCAGAGGGTACAAGCTCCTTTGCAAAATAATTTAGTGGCTGATGAAGAAGAAGAGGAGTTAGAATATGATCATGGAATTCACTGCTTAGGTGATACATCCCCATCCCCACACTTGACTCAATCCTCTTATGAGCAATCTTTAATGGATTTTCAAATTAATGAGTTAATATAGGGAGAGAAAGAAAAGGAAAATCTTAGTAGATATAAGATGATATCTAAGAAGAATGAAGAAAAAAATGATGCTCCTAATCAGCCTGTTCAAAAGGAAGATTCTGCCAAGGCTGTGACAGTGAGAAGCAAGGAAAAAGACTCTCAAAACCTACAAGTTCTGATTATAAATCCTCCTCCTGAAACCAAAGATATTTTGAATCCTTCCCCTTCCTTCAGTTTTGAGAATGAGATCCAGAAAATAAAGATCCTTGTACCTTTTTCGGAATTGATAAAAAATGAGGATTTCAAAAAATATTTATCCAAAATGTTACATCCATAATCATCTCCAAATGCCACTGAGTCAATAAATCTGCAAGATGAAAAACCAGCAGTGATTTTAGGTCCTTTCATCGAAGACAGAGATGATTCATCCCTGCCTTTCTATACTTCACTAAATATACATGATAAGGTGCTACACAACTGTCTCATGGATTCAAGAGCATCCCACAATTTTATACCTAAATTTGTTATGGATGAACTTGGGTTATAAGTCACAAAGACCTATCATGACTTATATTATTTTGAATCCATAAAATTCAGGTGTCTTGGAGTCATTAAGGATATGGTGTTGAACTTATTTCATCTGCCCATGAAGAGTATACTTATCGATATCATAGTTGTCGATGTTCCCCCCAAGTTTGGCATGCTCTTGTCAAGATCCTAGATAAAAATACTTGGGGGAACTCTGCAGATGGATCTCTCTTATGATACTATTCTTGTTTTGGGGGGAGAGCATAGGAGACTTTATAGGGAAGCTCAATTGGCTTACATCATTAGTCATGAAGAAAATCCCACCAATCACCATGTCTTTTCTTTTGATATAGATATGGGATCTAGTATTTTGCAGTTCATTGATGCTCCTGAAGTCCCTTTAGAAATCAGAAAAAATTCCATCAACTTTTCTGAAGAGCCTCTTCTAACCACTTCTGTTTGGAAGATGTTCTATGATGGAGCCTCTTCCAAGGAAGGTGCTAGTGCTGGGGTGATATTTGTCTCAACAACTCAAGAAACTATAACTTTGTCATATAAACGAGAATTTGAGACTACTAATAATGTGGCAGAGTATGAGGCTCTTGTCTTGGGTTTGAGGGAAGCTAAAGACATGGGGATAGAAAAGATATTGGTATTTGGGGATGTTGAATTGATAGTACATCAGATTAAAAATCTTCATCAAACAAAGCATCCTAGGCTTAGATCTTACATAAATGAAGTGTGGGATTTGGTGGACAGTTGTTTCTCTACTTTTAATATATCATTCATTCCTAGAGAAGAGAATACCATGGCTGATTCTTTGGATGTATCAACAAGCAACTTCAGAATTCCTATACCACCAAAAATCAAGTATGATGTAGAAGTCAAATATAGGCCTTCTATAGTGGGCAATGTAAAATATTGGAAGGTGTTCGAAGATGATTTACAACTTAAAATTTTTCTTGAGATTGTTGATGAATTTTCTGCATTACACATTGATCAGGATCATGATTCAAAAGTCACTCCTCATGATGATGTTTTCCTCAATAAATTTGATGATCATTATATTGTGCAACTGCCTAGTAATCATATACCAAAGGTAATAGCTCCTTTGGAAAGATTATTTGATGGGAATGATGTGGCATTGAAAGGGAAGGTATCCACTGATGATTCAGATATAACTGAGTGCAATGTGGGCACTAAAAAGGATCCAAAATACATCAAACTATCAAGCAACCTACTAGAAAAGAAGAGGGCAAAATATACTAAGTTGTTGAAAGAATTTGCTGATGTATTCGCTTGCAATTATGAAGATCTCAGAACTTATGACACAATAATAATAGAGCACAAGATCCCATTGAAAGAAAATACCAAACCCTTCAAGAAAAAATTGGGGAAAATCAATCCTATGTTGCTTCATGTCATGGAGAAAGAGGTTAAGAAGATTTTAGATGAAAAAATTATCATTCCTTTGAGGTATTCTGAATGGGTAACCAATTTGGTCCTAGTAAGAAAACAAAATGGGGAAATCAGACTTTGTGTCGATTTCCGAAATCTGAACAGAAGCTCAAAGAACAATAATTATCCTTTACCCAAGATGGAGCACATATTACAGAAGGTGACAGGAGCATCCATGATGTCTATGGTTGATGGATTTTCCGGATACAATCAGGTATCTATTTTTCCAGAAGACAGGCAGAAGACGGCCTTTACCACTCCTTTGGGTACATTTATGTACGCCAATATGCCCTTTGGTCTGATGAACGTAGGGGAAACTTTTCAGCAAGCTATGGACATAAAATTTATTGGAGAAAAGGATAAGTTTGTTGTTATCTATTTGGAAGACATAACTGTGTATTCTTAGTCTGATAAGGAACACTATGATCATTTAAGAAATGTTTTCTTGAAATGCAAAAAATTTGGCCTCTCTTTGAATCCAAAAATATCATTGTTTGCCATGAAAGAAGGAAAATTATTGGGTCATAGCATGTCATATGAAGGGGTGAGGATTGATTCTAGTAGGGTTGAGGCTATGCAAACTTTGTCACTCCCTACATCTAAAAAAGAGGTACAAACGTTTCTGGGAAAAATCAATTTTTTGAGAAGATTTGTGTCAAATTTTGTTGAGTTAGTTAAATAAATCACAACCATGCTGAGGAAGGATAGTGAAATAAAATGGACTGATGAGGCCCATGATTCTTTCGATCAAATAAAGAAAGCCTTGACAAAATCCCTGGTTCTTGTCAGCCCCGACTATTCCAAGGAATTTCTTATTTTTTCTTTTTCCTCTTTTGATATAGTAGCAGTAGTCCTATTGCAGAAGAATGTTGAAGGCTTAGAGCAGCCCATTACCTTTTTCAGTAGGGCATTGAGAGATGTTTAACTAAAGTATGACATTATGGAAAAACAAGCCTATGCATTAGTTAAAGCTCTTAATTCCTTCAGAGTTTATGTTCTGCATTCAAGAGTTATTTCTTATGTCCCATCAACTACTGTAAAATAAATTTTTATTCATCCTGATATAGAGGGAAAAATAAGCAAGTGGATTGCTAAACTACTTGAATTTGATTTGGATATTAGGCCCACAAAATTGGTTAAAGGCCGGGGTTTAGCCAAGCTCTTGGTTGAATCAAATTGCTCAACATTAGGGGTGAATTTCATTCACTCATGTTCAAAAAATCAGCAGGATGAGATGACTGATAAAGGTCCTCAAATCATTTCTACATTGGAAAATTGCAGTTGGTACAAGGACATTATATTTTTTCCAAAAATTTACAGCCTCCAAGTGTTATGGAAAAGAACAAGGTGAGGGCCTTAAAACTCAAATCAATAAAGTATTGTTTTGTTGATCAAATTTTGTATTGGAAGGATCCATTAGGTGTTCTTTTGAGATTCCTAGACCCCCAAGAAGCCCAAAAGATTATTTCTGATTTTCATGACAGTCTATGTGGGGGGCATCATTATTGGAGAACCATGGCATACAAGATCCTTAGGGATGGGTACTTCTGGCCCAATTTTTTCACTTATGTTTGTGCTAAGATTAGAGCCTGGGCTAAGTGTCAAAATTTCTTCAGGAAGCAGTAGCTTAAGTCTTTTCCATTAAAGCCTGTGGCAGCCTCAGGACCCTTCCAGTAGTGGGGCCTATATTTTATCGTGGAAATCCATCCTTCTTCCAGTGGTCAACATAGATGGGTCTTGACTTCTACAAATTACTATACTAAATGGATTGAAGCTATTCCCACAAGGAATGCTTCACACAAAGTGATCATTGGTTTCCTGGAAGACATCATAGCAGGGTTTGGGTGTCCTGACAGAATCATCACTGATAATGCTGCATCATTCAAGGTTGAACCATTAATTCAGTTCTATGAATAGTTTGGGATGACTGTGATTCATTCCACCCCTTAATATTTGCATGGAAACGTGCTTATAGAATCCTCTAAGAAAATCGTTAAAAATATCATTAAAAAGTTGTTAGAGGCTAACAAAAAGGCATGGGATTCGAAAATCAAATTTTCTCTATGGGCTGACAGAGTGACAGTGAAAAGGTCCTTGGGACTTTCCCCTTTCCAGCTGGTGTATGGAGTTGAGGCAGTTTTTCCTTCTCATTTTTCCTTACATGTGGAAAAATTCTTCCAAGATTATCAAGGGGACCCTGATCATATGATCAAAAGGATTCAACAGCTGGTCAAAGTGCAACAAACCTAGGAGCAACTTGTAGACAAAGAATTTTACCATCAACTGAAGATCAAGCAGGCTTTGGACAAAGAGGTGAACAAAGAGAACTTTCAATTGGATGATCTGCTGCTCAAATGGGATGCATCGAAGAAAGATAAAGGCAATCACGGTAAATTTGAATCTTTATGGATTGGTCCTTTCAAAATCTCTGAGGTATTCTCTAATAACACTTTCAAGTTGCAGAATATGGAGAAAGAAGAGGTTTTTGGTGGCCTTGTCAGTGGGCATTTCCTAAAAATGTACTTTCATTGAGCCTTGAGTGGCTCTTCATGTCATTGTAAATATCATTCTCTTTTTATTTTTGTTTCAATAACTGACCCCATAGTCCTAGGATAAGGCACTGTATCTACTTATTCTGTTGGCAAATGTTTAACAGGTAGCGTATGCTTGTCATTGATGGCAAGTACAACAGTGAAGATGGCAGGATCAGAGTGTGCATTGATGGACAAACAGGAATAATGTAATCTTGGAGGAGAAGCGTCGTAGATCATTGGATCCCATCCAAAATTCTCGACGACATGAGGACTGTTAGATCTGAATAAAGAAAAGAAGAGCGCGCACTGAAGAGATCTTAGGCGTTAGATCTGAGCGCAGGATCCGACCAGTATTGGATCGAGGAAAACCTGCACGGCGTTTAAATAACAAGGAGAAGCGGGCGTAATCACGATATGCGAAATCACGACTTAATCTGAGCCGTCAGATCAGGTTGAATCTAGACTGTTGATCCCTGTCCATGTCAGAGTTTCGAGGATCGAGAGTTGGAGATGTCAAATAATTTTGACATCAGGAACCCCGATTTCGCGATATGCGATATCACGAATCAATCGCAGCCATTGAATCGAGAATGAATCTGGACCGTTGATTTAACTCCCTATCGGAGTTTTGTAGATCGGGACTTGAAGGTGTCGAGAACTCACACGGCGAAGTGGCGAAATCGTGAGAAGATCTGGGTTGTAGGATCTGGGGGAAGTACGAAGGACCAATAGCCATTAGGTATGGTGAAGCTGCAAGGAAGATATGGCAGTCGTGGTCCATTGGATCAAGAGGACACGTGGCAAAATATCGTCATGTTGGTGACTAGAAAGTCAAAGGAACGGGGTTTGATCTTAGCCATCAGATCGAGGTTTGATCTTAGCTGTCAGATCAAGGTTTGATCTTGACCGTGTTGACGGGCGAAATCGACCGTCCATCAACCGAGAGAGCGGAATCGGTCCAAGGTTTTCTAATAACCCAAGTTGTTTGGAATGAACCACCCTGACGGGTTTAGCAGCTCCGTTAGCCGATCTAAGGTCCTAAGAAAACCAAAGAGAAGACTAATCTAAACTAACTAATCTAACTAAAACTAAACAAACTAAACTAACTAAAACTAAATAAAACAAACTAAACTAACTAACAATAAATAAAACGAACGAATCTAGCTAATCTAATTAAAACTAACTATTAAACAAACTAACTAATCTACTACTTCTATATATACAAACTACTAACTAAAATATAACTTATTCACAAAATGTACAATATTCACAAAATACAGATTTAAATAAAACCTGGAAAACTCATTTGCTTTCTGCCCTAAGACAGAGAAAGATATTTTTGTTGATTTTATGATTTTGTGAACAAGAAATAAAACTTACTGAAATTAAACAATCTAATATACTAACTACACATATATCTAATTAAAATACCAACAAATATACTAAACAAATAAACAACAAACTAACCTAGAAACGCTCTAGATTTGTCCTGTGTAAGATGACTGTTCAAGCAGATCGGAGGGAGGAAACCCACACAGAATAGTTCAGGAGATTCTCGTAAATGATACGCTGCAATGCTCTTTGAGTTTGTTTACAGGACAAACAAGACATAAAAATCATAACAATTGTATGATTTATAAATCTCCACAATTAGGTAAACCTGTTATGCGAAGACTTATACATAATGATCCAATTGATGAAGAAGAGAAATCTGTCATTCATAAACTGAATCAAGTAATTTCTATGTTTTTAAATAATGGAAGAAATCAGACATGGATCTTAATTAATTCATATCATTTGCAAAATACTAAGATAGCTAAAGTAGTCATTAATCAGAAGCAAACTAATAACATAACATGAAACAAAAGATTGATATTATGAAAAGCTAAAGCTGTAGCAGAACATCAACTTCTGTCTCTGTTTGTATTAAAATTCCATATCCTTGTTCTCCCACGAATGATGATGATTATTACAAAAAAAATAATAAGTATTTATAAGTTTTTCCACAGGGTAAAACCTCCCTGTGGAAGTTATAAAACTATTTACAAAAATTTGGGAAGATATTCCCAAGTTCAACTAAACTAGGAAACTAAAATAAAAGTAAAACATCCAAATATCCTCTAAATTGTCCATCAAATCCCATGCAATTCGAATTCACCTGCAAAGGGTCCAAAATAGACAAGTTAGAAGACTCTTTTATTAATAAAATGATAAAAAATTAATTTTATAGACTAGCTACAGAATCATCTGATTCTGTAGCTGGTCTAAATAAGGTACAGAATCAACGTTGTAATTAATCGAAAAATCTTTTTTAAAAGATTTCAATTTAATTGACATCAATAATCATTTGAAAAATGAATCATTTAATTCGAATTTGTCATATCATTCAAAACTAAACAAGATCTGAATCAAGGAATGCCTACAGAGATAGGCATACTCTGTTTCTTGTATCACCACAAAATCGAATGAGCAGAACCATAATCCAAACATGGTGAAATCGTATAATATCAATTTGGAATTGACACAATCAAAATGAATCGCGTACAATCGATATGCTATCCTATCAGCAAGGGATATGATCGAAGCCAAATGAAATCCTTATCAAATCGTTATCACTATGTTGACATAGCCACGAATAGATTGATTCATACTGGCATGAACATGAACTGAAACAAAATCGTAACAGGATCGATTGATTAGCCTCAGAATTTGTAATTTGTTACTGCGAATTGGGCAAATAAGATTGTTTTGACTTTGGTCAGAATCGTTCATTTGAATTATAATCGGATAACGAATGTAAATCAATTTGTTTTACAGATCAAACAGAGTAGCAATTAAAATACGATCCCAGTTCACAAAACAATCTTACCACATCATAATTCAGTCAGAATAGAAGTGAATCGAATAGAAAAGGTTTCAACATAGTGATTACGACTCAAAAACATCCCACGATTCGGGTGCATTCACAGAGGTTTAATGAGATCATTTTCTATAAAACAGAGTATTTCATTCCAAATTAAATTAAACAGAGGGGTACTCATGATTTGGAAAATCTTATGACACAGCATATCATAACAAATATACTCCCGAAATCCTTTGACAAACACAGCATGCGAATCATACGAGATCGAATCTGAGCACAATCGTATTCTAAATTGAGTGTGGAACTTCCCGTGAGGAGTGGATACAAAATGAATTGTATTGAAAACACACCATTAATCTTGTTACTTCACTTAGACAGACTTAACAAATGAAATCCAAACGAATAACCATTCAAATCCAAAAAAAATCTATGAGCGAATCATATATCAAATCGAAATTCCTTCTATTTTTATCAAAACGAAACCATGTACAAGATGATCACCGAATGACAAAGGCATTTGGATGAGTGACTGAGTCATTTAAAAACAAAATTCAAATCATTACATCAAACTAGACTATTTACAAAACAAAAACGATGTCAAAACCATACCTGTATAGTGATGAGGCCGCATTGATTATGCCAGTTTGGAATTTACAACGACCGTGGTTGATTCCACGTTTTTGAAAAGGATGGAGCCCGTTGTATTTTGATTTTTATCTGTTGCTTGGAGCTTGGATTTTTGACTGGTTAGCACTGCAATTTGATCTTCCAGTGATTGAATCTTGGATTGAAGTATGGGAACATCATTGAAGTATCGTTCTAACCATGAATCGCATTGGTCACAGGGTAACTGTGTGGGTTTAGAACGAGAAGACGAGGGTTTGGCCAAATGACCGAGGGTTTCACGAGCCAATTTAATACCCGGGCAGTCAGGGTCGTTCTTTAGGTAGGGGGGAAAGTTTGATATGAAATCATAAGGGGGTTTAGAACATAAACCTTGCGAGTAGGGGTACTCGCTGGCCAATAAACATTCAACATCGGAATCAGAATCCTCACTTATGACGATAGGGTTTGGCTCGGCAGAGGGTTTGGGTTTATTCCTTGCCATTCACGAAATGAGCCTGGCGTTCCTTTTAACATTAGTGTTAGCAGTAGGGTTTGCCTGGGATTTTTTCTCATAGGATTTTTAATGGCCTCTGCACTCTTAGTTACAGTGTTAGGTAAGTCAATAGGAGGGTCGACCGAGGGTTTAGGCAGTAGGAGATGTAAGGGTACAGGCGACTCAGCCTTGGTTTCAATTACCATAGGTTTATCAACTTGTGCAGGGTCTGTGTCCTCAAAGCCATTACGGGCGATGAAAGCCCTCCAATTATCACCATGCAAACTCAAATGATAAACAATGACGAGCTTAATAATCCCATGATGGAACAGGCTGTTGTCAGCCTTCTGTCTTTTAAATCTTTTAGACATCTTATATAAGTTGCGTTGAAAGTAGAAAGGCATGTTTAGAGGATACCCTATAAAAATCATTAGCAAACGAAGGTGGTAGAGGAACACAAGCCCGTATCGACCTTCATAGGTCACGAACTGCTTGACTAGCATTAATGTATCGTGCCATCATGGTTTGAGTGCAGAGATGGGCATACCTCTGTCACAAGAGGTGACTTTGTGCGAGAGGAACAACAGAGCCCACGGGACCTCCTCGACCTTACAATTCTTGAACCAATGTTGTCCAATAGCAGGTAACCCTGTGGCAAGACTGATAAACTTCTCATTAATTTCCAATTGTATGTCTCCCACCTTGGCTCTACAGCCATCGAAGGTCAGGGAAAACTATCGTGCTACACAGAGGTTAAAACCCTCAAATCATTTCACGGAGGTGAGCCACCCATTTTCCTCCAAATCTTGGTGGGCATTGTCAAACATTAACAGAGCTTGGTTTTCGTTAGGCTCAATATGCACGACTGGTGCCATGGAGCCGAGCACATGGTAAGCCGAGGGTTTGGATCACAATACTCACATAGGAGCAGAGATGCGGGAGCTAGAAGAAGTGAACGGTGATAAGTGGTAGGCATAAATGCCATCATGCGAAGGTGGTGGAGTTATTCACTGCCATGCATAAAAATTATGGTCAAAGTACAACCGCCAGTTTCAATACTCATGTTACTTAGTTGCCCAATGAAACAATGGTAAGTGTATAAACAACGCGTTTAATCAACATTATACCAAAGTTTGAAACCATTAATCATACGATTCAAAACTAAAAGCATATGTTTAACCATGTGCCATCGCATTGTGACAGCTCATATCCATCGTTTAACCAATGTGCCAATAGGTAATCATATAATCGTTTATATCAACAGGTTTGACCAATGTGCCAATAGTTTTATAAACACGAACATAGGTATCATATCAAAGATATATGTGAGAGATTTAACCATAACACCAGTGCATTGTTGTGAAACCAATGGTTAAGTAGGCCAAATAAAAAAAACATGTAAATCCAAGAGTCAACGCCTTACAAACTTATAGAACCAAATTACCCAATCAATACAAGAATGTCCAATGAGTATAGTTAGAAAGTTTTGCCAATACAGAATGATAAGCGAAATGTAGGTGCAAAGGGCATATCAATAAGAAGGATGATGATAGTTCAAACAATGATTCTAACGCGGCTTCGAAAGACCAATGTTTTCATGCTTACAGTCGTGAAAACAAAATGAAAATAATCACGCAAAAGGCGCAAAGAATAAAAGTGTCGTTCATCTGAGAATTGCAACGAAAAATCGATGTTTGCAAACATTGGTGTAGGCAGCTTATAAGAAAAATAGACAAATGTGATTTGGCTGCCAACAATGGCGACACACTGGTAGAAGCAATTATCTCTGTCAAAATAAACAAATTCATATTAGGACAACAAAGATAATTCCAACCCAAAAATAACAACCAGAAAATTGTACAAACATCATCATTAACCAATCATTTCAGCAGTGTTTCAAAAGATGAAATCTGATAACAATATTAAGATCAACAGGTCACGATATTAAATATAAAATCTTCAATACTGTTGGCATAGCCACTGCTGCTAGCAGGCATCCATAGCCTCGACAGGGTTGCCATTTAACCCACTCTGACATCGGTATCCTGCCAAGAAGTTCCGCATCAAAATAAAGGACATCAAAGAGGTTTCTTTTTTGCAAATTTTCATATACCCGACTGTCAGGATATTTAGACACTTAGGATTTAGTTAAGATATACTTGGTCTAATATGTCATTAGGTAAAAGTGTGTTTCTTTAGTATGCATTTGTAGTTAGGCAATCCGACAGTCACGATATGTTTCCGACATAGTGTGATCCGATGGTTCATACTCTCCTCGATCTTAACGGCCATTGATCCATGGCTTAACACCCGATTGGTCCATGATCTCTATTTAAAGAGCATGGAGGGTCATTTTTCGATGATCGATTGTGAGAAACTCTCTTGTAAAATCCCTCTGTAATCTTTTTCTTTGCATTAATAAACTGCTCCAAATGGCCGTGTTGGTTGGGGCCATGGATGTTTCCCCGTAGGTGTTTTACCACGTGAAAACATCGGTGTGTTGATCTTTAATCTGGTTATGTGAGTGGTTACTGAAGGTTTTCATCCTCTGTTGGAATACCTGTGTTGTTGAACATGGTATCAGAGCATGTTTGAAGACCTGCTCCTGTTGTAGATCGAGATCGTGAAGCTGAGTTTCCTCATCTCCATTTTCTGGAATTTCTATACATTTCTGGGCTGAAAGGATTGTTCCATTGTGTCTGGAGCATGCTTTTCATTCAGGAACACTTTTCATTTCACTCGAAAAGGTTTCTATTTGCCCAATATACGGCCATTACAGTCAGAATCCGGAGGTATAAAGTCTGAATACACATTTTTAAATTTTTGCAAAATTTTTATTTTATTTCGGTTTGTATTTTTTTTTTCCGGGCTACTACTCTTTTAGATCTGTTTATGATCTTTGCCCCGTGCCTTGTGCGATCTCGAAAAATCAGAAACAGATAGGAAAAGGTGCATCTTCCGGGTAAGCTAACCGAGATCTAACCCTTGTTGTCATCGAGAAGCGAAATTTTTTTCTTGTGTGAAAAGAGTTTTTTTGGAGCATGCT
>ML802609.1:5999-24360 GCA_009831015.1 Picea engelmannii | reverse complement strand
TACTTCTCCTGAAGTTGATGCCACCCTGTATCGTCAGTTAGTTGGTAGCCTCTTATACTTGACTCATACCCGTCCTGATCTTTCCTTTGCTGTTGGTCTTGTTGCTCGATATATGCAAACACCCCATGAAAGCCATTGGAAAGTAGCTAAAAGGATACTTCTCTATGTTCATGGTACTGTTCAGTTTGGGATACATTACAGTTCAGGGGGGACTCCCTTATTGGCTGGTTTCACTGATTCAGATTGGGCTGGCGACCCCGATGATTGGAAGTCTACTGCAGGTTATGTTTTCAGCCTTGGTTCAGGACCTGTCACTTGGGCCTGTAAGAAACAACAGCCTATTGCACTTTCTTCAGCAGAAGCAGAGTATCGAGCAGCGGTAAATGCAAGTCAGGAAGCCCTGTGGCTTTGACAGATCCTTTCAAAGTTTGGATTCCAGCACCAGCATCCGACCAGCCTTTGGTGTGACAATCAAAGTGCCATCAAGCTAACCAAAGACCCGGTTCAACATCAGCATAGCAAATACATCGAGCTACACATGCACTTCATCAGAAAGCTTATTCATGATCAAGTTATTGAAGTGCTCTTTTGCCCTACAGAAGATCAAGTTGCAGATATTTTCACAAAGTCTCTTACAGAAGCGAATTTTTCCAAACTTTGATCTATGTTAGGAGTTCAGGAAGCTGTCATTAAGGGGGGATAGGCTCTAATGCCTCCTTCCTTCTCCTATTGTGTCATTACTGTAAATCCTTCAATCCTATCCCAAGTTGTTCTTAAGGGGGGATGTTAGGATATTTCGACACTTAGGAGTTAGTTAAGATCTACTTGGTCTAATATGTCGTTAGGTAAAAGTGTGTTTCTTTAGTATGCATTAGTATGCATTTGTAGTTAGGCAATCTGACGGTCACGATATGTTTCCGACATAGAGTGATCTGATGGTTCATACTCTCCTCGATCTTAATGGCCATTGATCTGTGGCTTAACACCCGATTGGTCCATGATATCTATTTAAAGAGCATGGAGGGTCATTTGCCGATGATCGATTGTGAGAAACTCTCTTGTAAAATCTCTCTGTAATCTTTTTTTTTGCATTAATAAACTGCTCTAAGTGGTCGCGTTGGCTGGGGCCGTGGATGTTTCCCCACAGGGGTTTTACCACGTGAAAACATCGGTGTGTTGATCTTTGATCTGGTTATGTGAGTGGTTACTGAAGGTGTTCGTCCTCTATTGGAATACCTATGTTGTCGAACACCGACATTGCTTCGCTGCCAGCAGGCCTGTTCAGTACCCCGACGAAGTTGTCTAGGTGCCATGCATGTATTTACCCGCTGCCAGCGGACCTGTTCAGCATCCTGGCAGGTTTACAAACACTTCCCATAACTCTTATTCATAATTTTGTTTTGTTTTTCATAGATATATAGCTGAGCAGGGTGACACTGAAAATCATGATATTTTAACATAATTTTTTTCAGACCTCATCAGAATTTTTAGAACTGCCCTTTATTTAGATCCAGAGATGTTTTATTTAAAACAACTTCCTAAGACAGGGAGACATCTTCTGAGTCATTCCTTTACGAAAAAGGGATAGCGTAAAAAGATAATAGATGATCATGACAAACTTTGCTTAGAGATCGAAATCAGTAAACTTCTTTCAAACAACAGACTTTTCCAACACATATATCACTTTCAGCAATATATCATTGATGTTCGTACAAATTTTTGGAAGTTATTTCAACGAAGAAAATCTCTTTGTCTTTTTCTGAATAGTTCAGTGTACAGGTATGTGTATTTTTCAAAAAACACAAACTGATAAATTCAAATCAAAATCAAAACAGAAAGCAAACGAAAATGCAAAACAAAAGCAAAAATATATACATAATATACAAGGGTAGTCATCAAGCAAAGTATCTCTTCAAGGCTTGGCCATTCACCGGATAGGTGTCAAGCTGCGCTTCAAGATTCTACAATCGAAAAGAACTAGGACCTAACTTTTCAGCAATTAAAAACGGTCCAAGCCATAAGTTTTGAAATTCAGTGTGTTCTCCCTTCCCCTCATGTGGTTTGTCCCACTTCAAGACAAGATCGCCTACTTCAAAACTCCTATCAGAAGCAGAATTAGAATCGAACCATCTTTTAACCGATTGTTGATGTTGATCTAACTTACGCTTAGCTTGGGCTCTTACCTCTTCTAACTTCATCAAAGCGTTAATTCGGTTTTCTAAAGGGGGACAGTCTTCTTCTTGGACTTTCTGTCACAACTGAAGTGAAGGAAGAAGAATGTGAGGTGACATAATTGCTTCTCTGCCATAAATGAGAAAAAAGGGGGAGTTTCCTATAGTAGCTTTTGGCGTTACCCTATCAGCCCATAGCGCGTTCAACAACGCATTGTGCCAATTTTTTTGATTTTCAACCACGGTTCTCTTGATAATTTTAATCAAGTTCTTGTTTGTTGATTCTGCTAATCCATTGGCCTGGGGGTAGTAACTAGAAGAATACTTCAACTTAATTCCTTTCTCCAAAGAAAACTCGCTCATCTCAAGAGAAGAAAAGTATGAAGCGTTGTCAAAGACTAGACAGTCAGGGATACCAAAACAAGTGATAATATTCGAGTTTAGAAAAGCGATTACCTGACTAGTGTTGACAATTATTAACATAGCATCTTCAGACCATCGAGTAAAGTAATCTGTGGCTGTCACAATATACTTGTGCTATTGTGAGGACGAAGGGTTGATTGGACCTATGATATCAAGGCCCCACTGCTGAAAAGGAGAATCTACTGTGAAGAGCTGCAGCAGAAAGGCTGGTTTTTGCAACCGCCCTGATGCTTTCTGACAGATTATACATTTATGACACAAGGCATGGGCGTCCCTAAAAAGCATGGGCCAGTAATAACCGGCTCTTAAAACTTTATGAGCAGTGGTGTCACCACCGAAGTGACCACCAGCTTCTCCTGCATGCAACTCTAGCAAGATTTTTTCTGCTTCGTCTTTTTCAAGACAGCGCATCAGTATGCCGTCAAAATTCTGATGAAACAATACACCATTAACCAGAAGAAAGGAGGCAGACTTTAGTCTCAACGCTCTTCTCTTAGGGGGGTCTAAGTGACGAGGTGCTGACCCATGTTCAAGATAGAATCTAATATCGTTGTACCAAGGACCGACAAGGTTTTGTGTGCAACAGATTAGACTTTGATCGCTTTGACCTAGGTTTGACGTATCACTATATTCTTGTTGTTCTGATTCCGAATCAGCAACCAACTTACACAACCCCTGGCCTCTCACAATCTGAGCTGGGGTGATTTCTAAGTCATACTCCTGCAAGGAGGTGACCAAGTTGGCTCTCTTTTCTCCTAACTCCTTCTGTACTAACAAGTTCCTTACGGTAGGGTAGGGGACAATGACTTTCGTCCTTGACTTCAAAAGATAGGACCGGAAGTGTTTAACTTCTTTGAAAACAGCGTAGGCTTGTTGATCAACCGCTGGGTAATTAAGTTCAACACCTTTGAAAGAGGAGCTCATAAAGGCGATGGGTACTTCGTGGTTCTCTGCATTCTTCTGAGTTAGGACGGTGGCATAGGAACGGTCAGAGGCAAAAGTATAGAGTGTAAAGTCTTGGGAAAAATCTGGGCTCATGAGAGACGGAGCGTCTATTATGGCCTTCTTTATCGCATTAAAAGCTTGATTTTCTGTGGGTCCCCAGTGATATTGGGTGTCTTTCTTAATCAAGTTTTGTAAAGGCCTGACCATTTCGGAGAAGCTGGGGACGAATCTCCTCACGAAGTTAATCTGGCCTAGAAAATACTGCATGGATTTTTTGGATGTAGGAGGGGGAAGTTTTGCGATGACTTGAGTCCTCTTAGGGTCAATAATCATCCCTTCACTAGACACAATGAATCCTATGATTTTACCCTGTTCTACTGCAAAGATGGACTTTTTTGGATTGAGGGAGATGTCGTATTTATGACATCACAGTAGGATGACTCACAAGTGAGCTAGATGATCGTTTTTGTTTTTAGAAAACACAGTCACGTCATCTAAGTAAACTACGATGGACTGATTGATTAAGCCTCGGAAAGAAATATCCATTGCTCTCTGAAAGGTAGCACCAAAATTAATCAATCCAAAAGGCATTTTGTGATAAGCATAAGTGCCCCACGGAGTACGGAAGGTAGTTTTGAGTTGGTCTAGTGTTGACATCAGGACTTGGTTGTATCCAGAGAAACCATCTAGCAAAGATAGCCTCTCATAACCAGATACCTGTTGAAGGATCTGTTCCATAGGTGGGACAGGATAGTTGTCTTTATCAGACGCTCTATTGAGGTTTTGGAAATCGACGCATAGTCGGATTTCACCATTTTTCTTCCGAACTGGGACGAGGTTGGACACCCATTGAGTGTGCCTAACAGGAAAAATTATTTTAGCACTTAGGAGTTTATTCAATTCTTTTTGAACGGTCGGTTCCAGTTTGGGGTGTATTTTCCTTAGTTTTTGTTGAAAGGGTAAGGTTTGGGGCTTCATCGGGATAACATGTTGTATGATATTAGGATTGAAAGTCTTAAGATCATCGTACATCCATGCAAAGACGTCTTTAAATTCTTTGAACAATTTAATGAATGCAGCTTTTTCTTGTTGAGAACATCCCAAGCCTAGATTAATGCACTGAGGATTTTCATTAGTTCCTAAGTTTACTTTTTCATAAGATAACGATGAACTATTGGTTTTACAATTGACTGTCTTTTTAAATTTATCTTCAAAATCATAAAACTTCTCTAATCTAACTACAGATTTGGGTATCGAGTTTACCATATCCGATAGAGCTTCAAGAGATTTTGGATCAGGTATTACTGTAAAATCATGCAAATTGTCGTCGTGCGTGCGTTCATCTATCACCGCGCCTTGAAAGGTTTCTTCCATGTGCAAAAAGTTAATAATCTACTGATCATCGTCAAATACTATCCAGTTTGTGATGTTGTCAGGAATAGATGGCTGAAACAACAGCTCAACGGAGAATGCGTCTGGAGACAAGCCTTCTCCAGGAAGAAGTTTAGAAGCTACATTAGCTAATAAATCTGCTTCAGCATTATTTAATCTAGGAATGGAATTTATATTAAAAGAATAAAATTTACTCATTAAGTTCCATACCTCAGACTGGTATCTTTTGAGATGCAGAGAAAGGCAGTGGATAGAATCTCTCACCTGTCTAACCACTATTTCAAAGTCTCCAAAGACGGTTAAATTTTGAATGTTCATGTCCAAAGCTTTTCTGAGACCTTGCAGTAAAGCTTCATATTTTGCAGTATTGTTAGTACATTCAAATTCCAACCTACATGTCATCAATGTTTTGTTACCCGCTGGATCGATAATGACGCAACCTGCTCTGGCTCCTTCTTTGGACTTTGACCCGTCAAAATACAGAGACCAAATTTGATTTGTATCGGGTTCATAGGATTGTTGTGTGGAAGATGCGGGCTGCATATATGCTACGATCTCAGACTGTTGTTCTGGGTTGGTGATAGGTGAAACCTCGGCTATAAAGTTGTCGAAGAAGGTGTCCATCCCTTACACTTCAGGTGAATCAGCAGGAGGTGTATACGGTTCATTGGGGTCGTTCAAATCTGTGACCGTGAACTTAAGGTAGCGCTCACGATTCACTTTTATTTTACTAGGCTTGTCGTTTTCTGGAAGCCATAGATGAGACCAATCCGTCGCGAAACAACCATGTAGTTTCTCTGACCAGTCCCTGCTCAAAAACAGACCGTACACTTCTAGAATATCCACCACAATTATATCAATAACTTGATGAACCTTAGGGTTAGACGATAATCTAATAAGCACATTATTTAGTTCGCCTATAACTTTGACATTTGTCCGATCAAGTTGTATGATTTTTAAAGAAGAGGGTTCAACTTCAGCGTTTATCTTTTGGCAAAAAGACCAAGGCATCACATTGGTTGACGCTCCTAAGTCTACCATACAATTATGCACGTTTCTATTAAAGATCTCGAAAGTTAATAGGAAAGGAGGTACATTCTTCCGAGTATTAAGGGTAGTAGCTTGGGGTTTTTTACTCGCAATTTCTAAAGCTACTTTATCTACATTATTTACATTATTTACATTACTTACAAGAAGGCTTCCTTTATCTTGAGGATCAAGATTATTTTTAGTGGAAGTCTTCTGAGGGACTTTGCTTTGCACAACCTTATTACCATTAGAATTACCATTCTTGCCATTTTCTGAAATATTTTGCAACATTTTTTGTAACAAAAATGGAAACTTCAATAACTCATAAATAGAAATGTTAGCCCTTAAATTTTAATATCTTCAACAACATCATAATCTAAGTTGGGGTTCGCATTACTCTGTTTAGTCTCAGCTGATTTAGATTGTTTTGGAGACGAAGTTGTAGTATTTTCAGGAGAAGGTTTATTTGTTGTCTTACTCCTAGTGTTATAAGGATGAACTGTCTCGAAGTTGGCTTGGAAGATGTTATCCGAGAAATGTCCAAAAATGTTTGGAGTAGACTCTTCTTCTTGAACTGTCTCTGGTTCGACTACCTCCTCAGGAATCTCAGGAGGCATCAAGTTATCTTGGGCTTCTAGAATTGTTTGAAGAGCACATTGCAAACTTTCTAGATTAAGGCCTTCGGTGGTTGGGTTAGGTCGGTTGGTAGGAAAAGGCTTTTGGAAAGGAGGTTTGTAGGGCCCTTTACTCGAGGAAGCTTCTTCAGTCGACCTTTTTAAGTCTATAACTTGATTCGACAGTTTTTGAACAACTTTAGTTAGGTTTTCCAAATCAGAATTTTTAGGTTGTGTTTTACTTTGAGTGGGTCTGGAGAGGATCTCGATCTTCTTTTTGGAAGAAGAACTAGTCTCAGGTTCGTTGCTAGTAGAGTCTTTAAGACTAAGATGTCTTTTTCAATCTGGCTAGCCTCCTCGAAGGCCTCTAACAATGTGGCTTTCTTAGATCGTTTAACCCAAATAGCTATACTTTGATGCAACGCTTTAGTGTAGTAAGCTATTATAAGACTCTCAGTAGGCATAGAATCTACAGGGATTTGGTTTTTAAGTGTTAAGAATATTTGATTAAAATCTTTAACTTTTTCTTTTGGGTTCATTTTTAAGCTAGAAATATCCATGACTAAGACTTCTGGAGGTTTAACATCTCCGAACTTTTCCAGAAAGCATGACTCAAACTTTTCCCAAGACACGATGGTATGGGGTTGTTGGGCAAAGTACCATGTGGATGCATTACCCTCGAAAGTATACGGGAACAACTTACAGACAACGTCTTCATGTTCAACATTGCGGAGTCTTATGGCTAACATAAATTTTTTAATGTGATCTTCAGCTATCTATTTTGAATCAGGATCAAACTTGGGAAGCCATTTCTCCGGGTGCTTAGGTAAAGGGTGCTGAGCTCCAGGTACCACTATGACATTCTGGTCTAGCCAAGGTCTAGTAGGGTTGTTCTGATTTTCCATTGGGGTAGTGGGTGTGGAAGGCTGAGAAGGTGAATTGCCTTCATCAGAAGAATATCCTCTAGAAGAGGAAGGAGATGATGGAGGTGGTGAAGGAGGTATCCCAGATCCTCCTACAACAGGATTTAAGTTTGGATCTATAGGATTCACAGGGAGGTTAGTGTCACCTAATTGTTCTCTGATATCAGAGAAGTCCAAAGGTTGACCCCATGGACGGTTTGGTTTCCTCAAACGGGCTAAGGCACTATGTGTTTTAATAAGAGATTGGCAGACAATCTCTTGTATGTCACCACCTATAGGATTAGGGGTTGCTGGCTCAACTGTGATCTGTGGATCGTCGATTGAAGTAGTTTCTGTTTGAAGGGGAATATTGTTGTGTGAACGACTTCTAGTCACTATAGGTGAGCGATTAGGGGGTGGAGGAGTCTTGTGACCGTCTCGTGCCATTAATTAAGTTCAGGACCTCCTTCTAGCGCCATTTGTTGACGGGCGAAATCAGTCGTCCATCAACTGAGAGAGTGGAACTGGTCCGGGGTTGTCTAATAACCCAAGCCGTTTGGAATGAACCACCCTGACGTGTTTAGCGGCTCCGTTAGCCGATCTAAGGTCCTAAGCAAACCAAAGAGAAGACTAATCTAAACTAACTAATCTAACTAAAACTAAACAAACTAAACTAACTAAAACTAAATAAAACAAACTAAACTAACTAACAATAAATAAAATGAACTAATCTAACTAATCTAACTAAAACTAAACAAACTAAACTGACTAACAATAAATAAAATGAACTAATCTAGCTAATCTAATTAAAATTAACTATTAAAAAAACTAACTAATCTACTACTTCTATATATACAAACTACTAACTGAAATATAACTTATTCACAAAATGTACAATATTCACAAAATACAGATTTAAATAAAACCTGGAAAACTCATTTGCTTTCTGCTCTAAGACAGAGAAAGATATTTTTGTTGATTTTATGATTTTATGAACAAGAAATAAAACTTACTGAAATTAAACAATCTAATATACTAACTACACATATATCTAATTAAAATACTAACACATATACTAAACAAATAAACAACAAACTGACCTGGAAACACTCCAGATTTGTCCTGTGTAAGATGACTGTTCAATAAAATCGGAGGGAGGAAACCTGCACCGAATAGTTTAGGAGCTTCTCGTAAATGATACGCTGCAATGCTCTTTGAGTTTGTTTACAGGACAAACAAGACATAAAAATCATAACAATTGTATGATTTATAAATCTCCACAATTAGGTAAACCTGTTATGCAAAGACTTATACAGAATGATCCAATTGATGAAGAAGAGAAATCTGTCATTCATAAACTGAATCAAGTAATTGCTATGCTTTTAAATAATGGAAGAAATCAGACATGGATCATATTAATTAATTCATATCATTTGCAAAAGACTAAGATAGCTAAAGTAGTCATTAATCAGAAGCAAATTGATAACATAACATGAAACAAAAGATTGATATTATGAAAAGCTAAAGTTGTAGAAGAACATCAACTTTTGTCTATGTTTGTATTAAAATTCCATATCCTTGTTCTCCCACGAATGAGGATGATTATTACAAAAAAATAAAATAAGTATTTATAAGTTTTTCCACAGGGTAAAACCTCCCTGTGGAACTTATAAAACTGTTTACAAAAATCTGGGAAGATATTCCCAAGTTCAACTAAACTAGGAAACTAAAATAAAAGTAAAACATCCAAATATCCTATAAACTGTCCATCAAATCCCATGCAATTCGAATTCACCTGCAAAGGGTCCAAAATAGACAAGTTAGAAGACTCTTTTATTAATAAAATGATAAAAAATTAATTTTATAGACTAGCTACAGAATCATCTGATTTTGTAGCTGGTCTAAATAAGGTACAAAATCAACGTTGTAATTAATCGAAAATCTTTTTTAAAAGATTTCAATTTAATTGACATAAATAATCATTTGAAAAATGAATCATTTAATTCGAATTTGTCATATCATTCAAAACTAAACAAGATCCGAATCAATGAATGCCTACAGAGATAGGCATACTCTGTTTCTTATATCACCACAAAATCGAATGAGCAGAACCATAATCCAAACATAGTGAAATCGTATGATATCAATTTGGAATAGACACAATCAAAATGAATCGCGTACAATCAGTATGTTATCTGATCAGCAAGGGATATGATCGAAGCCAAATGAAATCCTTATCAAATCGTTATCATTGTGTTGACATAGCCATGAATAGATTGATTCAAACTGGCGTGAATGTGAATTGAAATAAAATCGTAACATGATCGATTGATTAGCCTCAGAATTCATAATTTGTTACTGCGAATTGGGCAAACAAGATTGTTTTGACTTTGCTCAGAATCGTTCATTTGAATTATAATCGGATAACGAATGTTAATCGGTTTGTTTTATCAAACAGAGTAGAAATTAAAATACGATCCCAGTTCACAAAACAATCTTGCCACCTCATAATTCAATCAGAATAGAAGTGAATCGAACAGAAAAGGTTTCAACATAGTGATTATGACTCAAAAACATCCCACGATTCGAGAGCATTCACACAGGTTTAATGAGATCATTTTCTATAAAACGGAGTATTTCTTTCCAAATTAAATTAAACAGAGGGGTACTCATGATTTGGAAAATCTTATGACACAACATATCATAACAAATATACTCATGAAATCCTTTGACAAACACAGCATGCGAATCATACGAGATCGAATCCGAGAACAATCATATTCTAAATTGAGTGTGGAACTTCCCGTGAGGGGTGGATACAAAACGAATTGTATTGAAAACACACCATTAATCTCGTTACTTCACTCAGACAGACTTAACAAATGAAATCCAAACGAATAACCTTTCAAATCCAAAAAAAATCTATGAGCGAATCGTATATCAAATCGAAATTACTTCTATTTTTATCAAAATGAAACCATGTACAGGATGATCACTGAATGACAGAGGCATTTGGATGAGTGATTGAGTCATTTAAAAACAGAATTCAAATCATTACATCAAACTAGATTATTTACAAAACAAAAACGATGTCAAAACCATACTTGTATAGTGATGAGGCTGCATTGATTATGCCAGTTTGGAATTTACAACGGCCGTGGCTGATTCCACATTTTTGAAAAGGATGGAACCGATTGTCTTTTGCTTTTTATCTATTGCTTGGAGCTTGGCTTTTTGACTGGTTAGCACTGTAATTTGATCTTCCAATGATTGAATCTTGGATTGAAGTATGGGAACATCATTGAAGTATCGTTCTAACCATGAATCGCATTGGTCACAGGGTAACTGTGTGGGTTTAGAAAGACAAGACGAGGGTTTCGCCAAATGACCGAGGGTTTCATGAGGCAATTTAATACCCAGGTAGTCAGGTTCGTTCTTTAGGCAGGGGGAAGGTTTGATATGAAATCATAAGGGGGTTCGGAACATAAACCTTGTGAGTAGGGGTACTCGCTGGCCAAGAAACGTTCGACATCAGAATCAGAATCCTCACTTAGGATGATAGGGTTTGGCTCGGCAGAGGGTTTGGGTTTATTCCTTGCCATTCTCAAAATGCGCCTGGCATTCCTTTTAACCTTAGCGTTAGCAGTAGGGTTTTCCTTGGGTTGTTTGCTCATAGGCTTTTTAATGGCCTCTGCACTCTTAGTTACAGTGTCAGTTAAGTCAATAGGAGGGTCGGTCAAGGGTTTAGGCAGTAGGAGATGTAAGGGTACAGGCGACTCGGCCTTGGTTTCAATTACCACAGGTTTATCAACTTGTGCAGGGTCTGTGTCCTCAAAGCCATTACGGGAAATGAAAGCCCTCCAATTATCACCATGCAAACTCAAATGATAAACAACGACGAGCTTGATAAGCCCATGATGGAACAGGCTATTGTCAGCCTTCTGTCTTTTAAATCTTTTAGACATCTTATATAAGTTGTGTTGAAAGTAGAAAGGCATGTTTAGAAGATACCCTATAAAAATCATCAGCAAACGCAAGTGGTAGAGGAACACAAGCCCTTATCGACCTTCACAGGTCACGAACTGCTTGACTAGCATTAATGTATCGTGCCATCGTGGTTTGAGTGCAGAGATGGGCATACCTCTGTCACAAGAGGTGACTTTGCGCGAGAGGAACAATAGTGCCCAAGGGACCTCCTCAACCTTACAATTCTTGAACCAACGTTATCCAATAGCAAATAACCCTGTGTAAAGACTGATAAACTTCTCATCAATTTCCAATTGTATGTCACCCACCTTGGCTCTACAGCCATCGAAGGTCATGGAAAACTGTCGTGCTACACAGAGGTTAAAACCCTCAAATCGTTTCACGAAGGTGAGCCACCCATTGTCCTCCAAATCTTGGCAGGCATTGTCAAACATTAACAGAGCTTGGTTGTCGTTAGGCTCAATATGCATGACTGGTGCCATGGAGCCAAGCACATGGTAAGCTGAGGGTTTGGATCACAATACTCACACAGGAGTAGAGATGCGCGAGCTAGCAGAAGTGAACGGTGATAAGTGGTAGGCATAAATGCCATCGTGCGAAGGTGGTGGAGTTATTCACTGCCATGCATAACAATTATGGTCAAAGTACAACTGCCGGTTTCAATACTCATGTTACTTAGCTTCCCAATGAAACAATGGTAAGTGTATAAAGAACACGTTTAATCAACGTTATACCAAAGTTTGAAACCATTAATCATACGATTCAAAACTAAAAGCATATGTTTAACCATGCGCCATCGCACTGTGATAGCTCATATCCATCATTTAACCAATGTGCCAATAGGTAATCATATAATCGTTTATATCAACAGGTTTTACCAATGTGCCAATAGTTTTATAAACACGAACATAGGTATCATATCAAAGATATATGTGAGAGATTTAACCATACCACTAGTGCATTGTTGTGAAACCAATGGTTAAGTAGGCCAAATAAAAAAAACATGTAAATCCAAGAGTCAACGCCTTACAAACTTATAGAACCAAATTACCCAATCAATACAAGAATGTACAATGAGTACAGTTAGAAAGTTTTGCTAATACAGAATGATAAACGAAATGTAGGTGCAAAGGGCATATTAATAAGAAGGATGACGACAGTTCAAACAATGATTCTAACGTGGCTTCGAAATACCAATGTTTTCACGCTTACAGTCGTGAAAACAAAATGAAAATAATCGCGCAAAAGACGCAAAGAATAAAAGTGTCGTTCATCTGAGAATTGCGACGAAAAATCGATGTTTGCAAACATTGGTGTAGGCAGGTTATAAGACAAATAGAAAAATGTGATTTGGCTGCCAACAGACTGTTGATCCGACTCCATCTCGGAGTCTTGGCTATCATGACTTGGAGTGATGAGACCCTTCAGCACAGGAACTGTGAGATGCGAATTCACGAAGAGATATGGACCATCAATATACCAAGATTCTGGACCGTTGATCTGAGCTCCATCTCAGAGCTTCACCTATCGTGACTTGGAGTGACGAGAACCTCCAACTAAGGAACAGCGAGATGCGAGATCTCGAAAAGATCTAGACCATTGATTCATCGAGATCGTGGACCGTCGATCAGGGTCTATGAAGATCATGAGTTCGCAACACCTTTTAGCGCAACCTGTTGTCACCGCGTATGGTCACGTGGAGGAAGGACCTAGTGCAGATGAGCTCCACCTCAGAATTTCAGAGCTCGTGACATGGAGAGTCAAGATGTCTCATCGTAGAATCTCCGAATAGCGAAAGTGTGAAACAGGTAAATAACGACAATACCCTTCAGAATTAATCCAACGGTGCATGTGAATTTGAACAAGATCGGAGGGCTATTGTTGCACGACACAGTGAAACTGCTAGTAACCATTGATGGTTTCTACCAGAGGATGCGAAGAGACTTCGGTGTGATTTCCAGAAGAGCAAAAGAGTCACATGGAATCTACCAGTGGAATGAAGATGTCTCATGGAGGTGATTGACAGCTGGATGGGATTAAGGCTGTAACTGAAACAGACAAGGTGAGCTCGACTGTCACAAAGAAGACGAAGAGTCTCAACTGCCAGAGAAGTTGAGGAATCTTATCATAACATCCAATGATGCTGAATGCGTGGGAAAACTGCCAGAGAAGCTGAAGAGTCACGATGATGATCAGACAGAGCACTCGAGAGGTGGAGCATAATGGCGCGGAGTCAGCATGCAGAGGCATTCTGAACATTGCATGCACAAGGTGCATAGAAGCTATAAATACACAGTACAAAGAAGAGAAGGTTGTTGTTGCGGTTGTTGTTGTAGGTTGTTGTGAATGTTGTTGTTGAAGGTGATTCATGTGTGAAGAAGGGGGAGAGTGCAGCAGCTAAAGAGAACAGAAGAGGAACTATGCAGTGAATGGACATGGCACACAGAGCATAAAAAGCAGAAGAATAGACAGCGCAAGTGATGTGTGCAGAAAGGCAATGAGGCAGGCAGAGCAACGAAATGCAGCAGAACAATGATGAGTCTGGTAAGCCATTGTTGAACATCATATCACTGTAATAAGTTTCAGTAGAAACTATTTATATTTCAGGGTGGTTGGGTGGAGCTAGGGAGGACTTGTGTCCTCAAAGGTTCAAGTGGGTGCTTGAACACAGGGAGTTAGTGCTTCCTTCTAGTTGGTGCTAGAGAAACCAGGGAGTTGGTGCTTCTTTCTAGTTGGTGCTAGAGAAAACAGAGAGTTGGTGCTCTCAGCAAGTTGCATCTTGCAAAGCTGAGGTTGTAGCCTCATTATGAGTTGGTGCTCATATGTATGATACTCTAAAGAATGTAACCATTACTTATCATGTAAATAAAAAGAGGTTTTTACCCTGCATGGGTTTCCTCGGGAAATATCTGTCTCTGTGTTTCTCAGATATGTGAATGATGCTGAAAGTGCCATTGTTTATTTTCCTGCATTATTGTGATTATCATTCAGTGTCTCTACAAAGAGTTTAAAAGAACCATAATTGTTTAAGCACGTAAACAACTGATTCACCCCCCCCCCTCTTAGTGGTCTAACAATTGGTATCAGAGCCGGCCCCCTTTTATCTAATGGTATATCCTAGAGCTTAAACATGTCAAGCCATGAAGGAAATTCAACCAATAAGGCCCCTCTGTTCAATGGAACAAAATTTGCCTTCTGGAAAGTTAGAATGAGAACCTACATAATGGCTTTAGGTGCCTATGTCTGGGATGTGGTAGAGACTGGTTATGTGAAGCCAATTGTGCTAGCTAATAAGGATGGCAAACTAGAATTTAGCTTCAATGCTAAGGCTATGAATGCTATCTTGAGTGGGCTTGCAGAAGAAGAATTTGCGAAAGTTATGCACCTAGGAACTGCCAAAGAAATATGGGACAAACTCATTAACAGTTATGAGGGTAATGAGAAGGTAAAGGATGCAAAGCTTCAAACCTATAGAATACAGTTTGAGCAACCGAAGATGAAGGAAGACGAAACTGTTGGAAAATACTTTCTGAGGGTAGAAGAAATGGTAAATGCAATGAAGGCACTTGGTGAAACAATTGGGGAACCTTCTTTAGTTCAGAAAATCTTGAGATCTCTCCCAGATAGATTCAACCCGAAGGTCTCTGCTATAGAAGAAATTAATGATTTGAAAACCTTGCAGTTTGACCAACTTCTTGGAACATTGACTACATATGAAATGAGAATAGTTAAAGATAAACCCACCTTCAGAGAAGCATCATTTAAAGCAGACAAGAATGAGGATTCTGAGCCCGATGAAATTGAAGCAAAATTTGTGAAGAGACTAAAGAAGGGATCCGAAAAATACAAAGGTAAACTGCCCTTCAAATTTTTTAACTGTGGTAGGATAGGTCATTTTGCAAACAAATGTCCTCACAAAGGAAAGGATCAGACTTGTGATGATGAGGAGAAATAAAAACACAGAAATTTCTTTAAAGAGAATAACTTTAAGAAGAAAAGTCTTTATGAAAACAATGATGATGATCCTTCAGATGATGAGGATAATGATTCATCTATTGAAGATAAACTAAATGACTTCACACTTATGTCCAAAGAGGACTATGATAATAATAGCACAGGGAATGACATTAATGAAGAAGAAGTTGTGGTTGACATGGAAGGAGAACTGATCGGTGCATTGGAAGAGATTGACAGACTAAGAATCAAGAATAGAAAGCAAAAACAATTGTTGATACAATTCGAGAAAGACAGTAGGAAACCTGGTGAAGACCTTGTCCTACTAAAGGTACAATTGGAAGAGGCAAAGAAAATCGAAGAGATTCTGAAACAACAGCTATCAAAAAAGAAGGCAAGATGTGAATCATTAGAACAAGAAGTAGTGAAAACAAGGAAAGAAATGGAGAAGTTTCAAGCCTTGTATAATCAGAATTTGACAAGTATCAAAGCCTCAGAAGGATTAACCACAATTCTGAATTAGCAAAGGAATCCAAAGATAAAAACTGGTTTGGGTTATGAAGAGGGATCAAGCAGTGAGAAGACAGGAAATGTAGAACCCATCAAGTTTGTCAAAAGTACAACCAATGACAATAACAAACCTGTAGAAATAAAGGAAGAAAATCAGCAACCCAGGATGAGTAAATAAAATGGTGTCACGACTAAATCTGTATGACAAAGAAACAATGTTCTTTCTAATAAAAGATGTCATCAGCAAGAAATAAATCAACTTGTTCAAAGAAGACAACCATTTTCCAGGTACAAAGAATTTTTCTATGGCTATTGTTTCTATTGTTCTAACTTCGGTCACAAAGCTGTAAATTGTTCGTTAATACCTAGAAATGAGCAATTAAGATTTCAAAGGAATAAATACTTCCCACAACAAAGAATGATACAGTCAGGTAATAATCTTTCACAGACTACAAATTTCCAAATTAAGTCTGGACACATACAACTAAGGAGGGCAAGGAAAAATCAACAGTCAATAAGTAGGCAACACTGCAACAATAAGTTTGACTTATTGAATAATGAGGTTGAATGCTACACTTGTCATAACTTTGGACATAAATCTATTGACTGTCGGTTAAGGATCTATGAACCAGATTCGAAATCTCCTATTGAAAATGTCAAGTTTTGGAAGAAGAAGGAAAGTAACAAGTGTGGATTAGTATTATCTGCTCAAAGAAAAATGAAACCTTGGTATATAGATAGTGGTTGATCCAAACACATGATGGGAGACAAAGGCAAGTTTCTATCACTAAGTGAAAGTAAATCAGGAACCGTAACCTTTGGAAATGATGCTCCAAGGGAAATAAAAGGACAAGGGATGGTGAGATTAAGTAATGGAAAAGGAAAAGCCCAAGATGTTCTACTTGTGGATGGGCTGAAACATAATCTTCTCAGTGTAATTCAAATGTGTGACAGAGGATGCGAGGTGTTTTTCAAAGCCAAGGATTGTAAGATAAAGTCTGTAAACTCAGGACAAGTAGTGGCCAAAGGCATAAGGACGGAAAATAATGTATATGTGCTGAATGAAAATAGAGAAGAATGTCATCTAATCAAACATGATGAAAGCTGGTTATGGCATAGGAGACTTGGACATCTAAACTTTGACCACTTAATCAAACTTAAAAACCTCGAGGCAGTAAAATATCTTCCGAAAATATCAAAGCCCCAAGATTCAGTGTGTAAACCCTGTCAAGTAGGGAAGCAAAACAGGACACAATTTAAGTCCAAGAGCTTCAGTTCAACAGAGAAACCACTCCAACTAGTTCATATGGATCTATGTGGACCATCAAGACAAGAAGGCACAGGGAAAGAAAAATACTTCATGTTGATTATCGATGATTACTCTAGACTTACTTGGGTAGCCTTTCTCAAAGAAAAAATTGAAGCATTTGAGAAGTTTAAGATATTTAAGGCTTTAACTGAGACCCAAACAGGGAAGAGGTTAAAGGCAGTAAGATCAGAACGGGGACGAGAATTAATGTCAAGATACTTCAAGGAATTCTGTGATGATCATGGGATCAAGAGAGAATACACAATACCAAGAACTCCACAATAGAATGGAGTAGTTGAGAGGCAAAACAGAACAGTGCAGGAAATGGCCAGGTCAACGATGAATGAGAAGAACATTGGTCAAACCTACTGGGTAGAAGCAATACATACAACAGTCCATGTGCTTAACAAAGCTCACCTCAGACCACAAAGTGACAAAACACCTTATGAATTATGGTTTGGAAGACCTGCCTCAATTAAACACTTCAGAGTCTTTGGGAGTAAATGCTACATAAAGAATAATCATGAAAACCTTGGCAAATATGATGACAGGGCGGATGGAGGTATTTTCTTAGGGTATGCTACAAATAGTAAAGGATACAGATGCTATAATAAGAGGCTGCATAAAATGGTTGACTGTATAGATGTAAAAATTGATGAAGGAATCCCAACAAGAGAGGTGTACGGTAATGAGTCTTCTCTAGAAGACACAGCTAAAGATGAAGATGAACAGGTCTAAGAATCAGAAAATGAAGACTCTGAATCAGATGAAGACTCAGACACTCAGGTAGACTCAAATCAGCAGTCAACTACAAATTCCTCCTCCAGAATCACTCAAAAGAATCATCCTGCAAGTCAGGTAATTGGGAAAAAAGACAAAGGGGTAAAAACCAGAAGAAAGCTAATCAAAACCACCAAACAATCTCATATAGCTCTCATATCCATGCTGGAACCCAAGAATTTTAATGAAGCTAGCATAGATAATCACTGGGTTAAAGCAATGAATGAAGAACTTGATCAGATTGAGAAAAACCATACATGGGAGATGGTTCAAAGACCCGAAGGTAAAAACGTCATTGGCTCCAAATGGATCTTTAAGAATAAGTTGAATGAGCAAGGACAAGTT